>MU225317.1:930594-955691 GCA_018584345.1 Thuja plicata
TCAGCTCTTCAGACACATGTCTTCTCTACCTGATCATGCACTTCAGTGGGGGTTCCAGCAGTATCTTCTGACAGAGTTTTTAGACATGCTTCAGAGATGCTTCTTGCTCTCTTCTTGTTCCTCTCTCCGGGACTTCTTTTTCTTTATGTTTTGGGTACCTGATCAGGCCTAGTTGCCGGGACCCATCTTTCCTTCTTTCTGCAGTAGTTTAGCAGTTTTGCTTCTCCCTAAGTTACACTTAAGGGGGGGTGTTAGAGTAATCTTTAGTAATTACTCTTTAGTGCTTAAGTTAGACTTAGGAAAGTTTCCTTTTCTGAGTTGTTTCCCTTTTAGGGTTTCGACATCCTTTATAAGGATTGTCCTCTTTGTATTTCGATAAGGAGTTTATTCAGTATTGTTGATAATATAGAAATAATTCTTTTCAACATGATGTCTCCTCTGGCTTTTTGGCCGCCTTAGATCCTTCTCTCTTTTGTCTTCTTCTTCTGTGTAATAGTCTTTGCATGCAGGTGATCTTGGGTTGATTGATCTTCATCAATCTCAACATAGTCTTCCTACCAGTTGCAATCAGATCACCTAATCCTCCAAATATCCAACACACTCCTCCTTTGAACTCAAGTCTATAACCTTTTTCATTCAACTGACCCACACTCAAAAAATTATGTTTTAGACCTTCTCTAAAATAGACATCATCGACATTACTCTTACCATTCAAAGAAACTATACCTTTCCCTTTAACCAAACATGGTGTATTGTTACCAAACCTGACAACACCACCATTAAATTTTTCAATCTTGATGAACTTACTTCTTTCACCGGTCATGTGATGGGAAAAACCAGTGTCAATGACCTACTCATTGTCTTGATCCATGTGAGAGAATAAGGCCATTTCACCTTCTGCAACATCCTCTTTTATTGCAACAAATATTATCTCCTCTTCTTCATTGTCTCTTGACTCCTCATCAGCCACACCTTCATCTACAACAACATAACATTGCTTCTTTCCTTTTCCTTTGAATCTTTTGAGCTTATCCTTTTGGTTACCATTACGACACCTATAAGAAATATGTCCAATTTTATTGCATGAAAAACACTTTAAATGTAACTTGCCTTTGTACTTACTGGTTTCTTTGGGTAATCTCTTTGCAATTAAAGCTTCAAGTTCTTCTTGGTTTTCTTCTTCTTCAAATATAGATTCAAGATCCCTGGAATAACTTGTCAAGTTGGATGAATCATGACTTATCTATTTTTCCTTCTTCTCTAATGCTAATGACAAAGAGATCTTAAAAGATGCTTGAACTTTAGGCACACTATTATCATAGTTACTTAATTCAAAAGAAGTGAGCTTACCAACCAATCCATCAAATAAAAAAATACCAAATATCCTCAATTATTGTATAGAAGACACTCTAATGGCATAAGAAAGTATCAAGGTTCTCAAAATTTTACTTACCACATCACTTTCATGTTACACTTTGATATCACCAACCAATTCCTTTATCCTTTGTCCATATTGAGAAATGTTCTCACCTTCCACCATTTTCATGTCATCATATTTTCCCTTCAAGTTGTCTACCCTAACTTTTTGCACATGTCTATCTCCATGATAGATTAGATTCAACTTTTCCAAAACATCAAAGGCATTCTCAAGTCCATGAATTTTAACATACTCAATATCAGACAAAGTACTTGCAATTTCTTCTAGTGCTTGTATGTTCTCCAGTTTCTCCTTCAGTTTATCCACATTAATAATTATGGTAAGAATTGTATACCTTTTTTCCACATGACTCCAAAACTGTGACACCATGCCTTTCAGATAGATCTTCATCCCGTTGCTCCATATTGTATAGTTGTCCCTTGTAAAATTAGGACCTTCCTTTTTCATTATTAGATCTTTTTATCAAGTTATTAGGCTTATCACAAAGAGGATCTATGCTCTGGTACCAATTGTTAATACTATAAGGTCCAAGATTACTAAGAGGGGGGAGTGAATTAGTAATCTATCAGATCTAAAACTTTTCACAATTTTTTCAACTTTAAACCTTATGCATGCAATAACAAAGTATCTAAACAATCATCAACACATCCAAAAAAGTAACACCAGTATTTCTATCGGGGAAACCATGAATAAGGGTGAAAATCATGGTGGGGATTAGCACCCACAAATATTTGCACTCTTTTTAAATGCGCCTTGTTAAAGGCCTAGCCCTATTAGAAGCTTACAATGATGCATTGTTAGGAGCAAACCATGTTAGGAGTCACTTGTTTAAGATATTTACCTCTAGCCCTGTTAGGAGATTTACCCTATTAGGAGTAACCTTTTTAGAGGATTTCATACCCTAGAGAGCCACCCTATTAAAGGATTTACAAATTAGACATGTTAAAGTATACTCGGTTAAAGGATTTTGTTGCAGAAACTCTTAGGAATCAACAAGTACAATGATCTGGGTGTAGCACGCCTCCTCTTCTTGTTCAAATACAATTAAGAACAACACTTCTGCTTCTTGTAGACTATCTTCACTCTTGACTCGACCACACCTTTGCATCCACAATTTAGACTTGCATAATTCATCAATTTACATATAAATACATAACAAGATCATTAGGAAACCACTGCCTTAAGCATTACCTAATACATTGAATTTCATCATTATAATAAATCCCAATCAATCCTTGAACCTTAAAACATATTACCAATCTAGAACATTCAATTACAGCTTCATGTCAATCTCCAAATCTGTCACACATCGATTTAAATCAAGAACAATCAAACCTTTTTGACTTCCTCAACATACTTCCAAACCTTGATTAAATCTGATCACCTCGAGCAATGTAATAATACTTAATCAATACAAATCTGTTATTCCACATCACCTTGATATTTAGATCATAGAAACATCCAATGCACATGATCATCGCTCACCGATCTAACATCAAATGCTCAAACCTGTTCAAACATTTTCTAACTTTTGCACAAAACAATCTTTTGTCAACAGAAACTATACCTTGCAGTACTCCAATCCTTTTGTGATCATAGGATAAACAACATATCTTAGTCAAAGATAAACATATCATGAATGCAACACTTGAATCCATATCGATTTGATACAATAATGAAATCATTCACTGTCAGTTACTGTTTGTTCTTTTGTCTACCTTGTTACCCTTCAATCAATCATAACTTGCTCTATTGTTGTTTCTAGATTACACAATCATACAGAATGAATCTAGAGACATCCCTGAGTCTCCAAAAACAATTGCACGCTCCAATTCTTATCGCAACAGATAATTTATCTATACTCATTGTTGGAAGCACATAAGGAACACTGTCAACAAACACAACACCAAGTTGACATTAATGATAACACAATAAATGATCTTCCTATCAACAAACCTTTATCGTTAAACACTCAACAATCTCTACATCAGTTATGCCAAGAGGTTTTACCAACAATTCAAATGGTTGTTTTGAATACAATCATTTCTTTAAGTCCAAAACCTTTAAAGAATTTAGTATAGACTGTAATCAAGACATTAGAGAATGTAATCACAATATATATGTCTTAATTAATTATTATGTAGTTTAATTAGAGAATCAAGTTCGTGTAGCTATATTTTCTACTCATGTAGCAAGGACTACATGATGTAAAATATTCCTTTCTATGCCTTAATTACACCTTCCAATTTGTCTTTATTTGCATAACAACTTAATGCAATATGACATCAATTCAAATAATGCACTTAATCAACATTTACAAACAACCATTGTTCTGATAATGCATACATTAGGGTTTGTATATTGATAATAGTTCTACCTTGTAAGCTTTGTCTTACCATCACCACCATGCATATGACTAGTGTCACAATCAAGGTCAACCACTTTAGCTAGTCACACCCGGGCATCATATGGTCAAAGTTGACATCAATGACAATTCAATTCCAACAATCTCCCCCTTTGGCATTGATCTCAACCCATTCTTATGTTTTCCCCATTTAAAAAAAATGGTAAAGGTTATGTCAACCACTTCTTTGCTTCTCCAAATAGTGCATATCATAGTCACTCTCCCTGACAGAATTCTTTGGATGTGTCCAACTAAACTTCATTTTAAGAAGCACTAAATCTGCGCATTTTTTAGACATAAGCTGATGATAAAATGAATACACTGACTACATTAAAATATGAACCAAATAATCATATGTAATTTGTATCAACATCTACATAATAAACAATATCTACAACTATAGCACAATGCAAACCAAAAAGAGAAAAGCATCCTTTACTCATTCCATAACCTCTTACACACAAACAAGATGCATAATCTGCACTTTGCAAATTAAGTTGACATAGGGATAAATGACAATCATCCTCACAAGAGTTCATATGTACATGATATAACTAATAGTAGCCCCCTAAACTAGTGACCTCTATATATGTTTAAGTGTTGAAAGAGAAGCGGATTACTCCCAGCCTTAGCCGCATGTACTCAAAGGTGACTTTAGGCAATGGTTTTGTAAAAATATTTGCTAATTACTCACCAATGCTTACATATTTAAGTTTAAATTATTTTTCAGCTACCTTTTCCCTCAAGAAATGATATTTGATGGCTATATGCTTGGTTCTTGAGTGCATGTCAAAGATCTTTGAGATATGGATTGCACTAGAGTTGTCACACATAATGGAAATAGAATTTGAGTATTCTACCCAAATATCCTTGAGAATTTGTTTAATAAAAAGAACATGGGTGAAACATGAGGCAACGAATATGTACTCAACTTCAGTAGTACATAATTATATGGATTCTTGTTTCTTTTTGTGCCTAGAGACTAATATTCCACCAAGAAAGAAGGCTCCACTATTTGTGCTCTTCCTGTCATCCAAGCAATTTGACCAATCTACATCTATGAAGGCTTCTAAGTTGAAGTTATCATTCTTACGATACCATAAGACATAATCTAAAGTACCTTGTTCATATCTAAAATTTATTCTAACTGCATTTACATGAGATTTCTTTGGGGTAGCTTGAAATCTAGCCACCATGCACACCACTTGCACAATGTCTAGCCTAGAAGTAATTAGGTAAAATATGCTACCAATCAATGATCTATACATGGTTTGATAACATCAGGTGACTGAAAATTCTTACTCAACTTGCATCCAATCACCATAGGAGTACTAATATGATTACAGTCATGATGCAAGAGCATCTTGGGTTCTTGGCAATCCTGTATCAACCAAAAATATATTTGTTTTGGTTTGGTCTCTTATTGGAGACTGCTCACTAAAGTGCTCGGTAATTACTTTTATTGGTCGGTTGAAGGTTGGTTGTTTCACCACTCAGTCTTGGTTACTTTTTTTGGCTGTCTTCAGAAAAAAGGGGTCTTGGTGGTTGTTCTTGGCTGCTCGGTAATTTTCACTGACTGGTCTCTGTTCTCGGTAGTCTTTCTCACCAAGTTGGTTTTTAGACATTGGATCTTCTCGCCGATGAATGCATTTAATTTCTATAGCGTAATTAATCTTGGGGTCTCTTATTGGGATGCATGTGGACCTAAATCTTGGTATTTGTTGTTTCCTATGTTGGACATTTAGGATCTTTGGTGCTGACCTCTTTTGTGGTCTCTTGTTTATATTTAGTTTATGTTCTTAGATTTGATGACAGTTCTGAAAAAAGAGTTGGATCACAGTTCTATGACCTCACATGTATGGAGATCATTCTGTAAATGAGCTGAATGTATATGGAAAAAATCAGGAAGGCCTTAGAACCTTACATGTATAACGTTTGATGAAATAATAGGAATATTCTAATTTCTTTCTCTCCCTTTCTATGTTGTTTATTCTGAGTTGTTTTGCAAGTTGGTTTTGATAGCTGGGGGTGCCTGGGGCCCTAATTTTCCCTACCCTTCTTGTGTTAGGTGGTATCAAAGAGGAGGTTAGATCTGAGGTTCCTTCTTTTGAACCCTAGTGATATTTTGTGTAGGCTAGCAGATTGTGATCTGACCTACAATTGTAGAGGGTTTCAAGATGGTCCGTGAGAGAGGAAATGTAGATCCAGGTCTAGATGATATGCTAAGAAGATCGCTGCAAGATTAGAAGTTGTTGAGACAGCCCGGCAGAGAGGAAGACATCTGGAAGATGTTAGTGATGATGAAGTTGAAGAAGTGCAAGGAGAAGCTGCACCTGCGCCTATGATGGATCAGGAAGAAGAGAGATTACTACGAGCATTGAAAAGATTTAAGTCCACACCTCAGTTTAATCCTCCTAAGTATAGTAGAAATCTAGATTCTGATGAGTTGATAGACTAGATAACCGAGATGGAGAAATACTTTGAGTATGAGAATGTATTAAAGGAGAAAATGGTGAAGATTTCAAGTACAAAGTTGAAAGGTCATGCATCCTTGTGGTTGGAGCATCTGCAATCTGATCAGAAGAAGAAGGGTAAAGACAAGATCAAGGTATGGGATAAGATGATAAAAAAATTGAAAGGAAAGTTTCTACCTTGTGATTACCATATTAACCTAGTGAGGAGAATGCAAAGTTTAAGGCAGAAAGAGAGCTCGATAAAAGATTACACCGAGGAATTTTACAGATTAGAAATTAGATCAGGACATGTTGAAGATGAAGTGGAAATAATTGCAAGATATCAAAATGGATTAAGAATTTCTATACAAGATGAGATCAACTTGGTAAAAATGGAAAACATTGAAGAGACATATCAATTTTCCCTAAAAGGTGAGGAGAAATTGAACAAAAGATATGAACAAAAGAAAAGAGGGAGAGGAGGTAGAATCCCTAGAGGAAGAGGAAGATCTTATCATGAAAAAAATAGATCTGATCAGGAAAAAACAAATAAAGACAAACATCAAGACAGAGGTAAGACCGAGTGGAAAGGTGGAAGTTCATTCTACGGAAGAGGCAACTACTCCCAAGGTAGATATTGAGGAAGAGGGTTCCAAGGAACTTGTTATAATTATGGAGAAGAAAGACATAGATCTTTTGAGTGTACACATACAAGCAAGAAAGTTGGTAGTAGAAGAAATGCTTTGGTGCAAGAAGGGTCACCGAATGAACCTGAGAAGGAAGGAAACATAATGGTCATAAGAATATTGTGGAGTGAGGTCAATAAGAAAGATCCTGTAAGGAAAAGTTTGTTCAAGACCAGATGCAGAGTTGCATATAAAGTTTGGAAGGTAATTGTTGATAGTGGGAGCTCAGAGAATCTGGCATCTTAGGAGATGGTCACAAAGTTTCAATTGGAAATAATAAAACACCCAAAGCCCTATCAAATTTCATGGATCAAGGATGAGCATACATTAATGGTGAGTGAAAAATGTTTTGTGAGTCTGAAAATAGGGAAGTATTATGATAAGGTATTGTGTGATATTATGCCTATGGATTGTTGTCATATTTTTTGGGTAGACCTTGGTAATATGGTATACATGCTATACACGATGGAAGAGTGAACAAATATACTATTGGGTTGATGGTAAGAAGCAAATATTGTTACCTTTGGTTGAAGAATCTGTTGGTGAGATATGTACATCTATGAAATTTTGTTTGATGGAAGGTAGATAGTTTGTTAAGGATTTGAAAAGGAATGATATATGTTATACTTTCATTCCTAAAAAATTGAGTAAGAAAATAGAAGATAAAGTTCCTGAAGAAGTTCATAAATTTATTTCTGAGTACAAGGAGATCATTTCAGATAATGTACCTGATGGTTTTCCATCAATGAGAGATATTAGTCATTGTATGGATCTGATTCTTGGAGCTAGTTTTCCAAACAAGGAACCACACCAGTTGACATCAACAGAGAATGAGGAACTCAACTAACAAGTTCATGAGTTGTTGAACAAAGGTTTGATTAGAGAAAGTTTGAGTTCGTGTGTTGTTGTAGGTCAAAAGGCCATTGATTAAATTTTTCTCAAAGTAGCATGTAAAGTGTCGGGTTGCATATTGAATCTTGAACCTTGAACTCGGCAGTTCAAAGTTCAAAGTTCAATTTCCTATTTCTCGCTGTGCAAGTCTGCGCTCATCTTTTTAGTTGGTAATATTTTCAACCCCCGTCATATGTGTAACGTAATATTGAATCTTGAACCTTGAACTCAATAGTTCAAAGTTCAAGGTTCAATATTTCAAAAGACATCATGCAAGTTCAAAGTTTGCAGATCCAATAGACTACCATTCCAGAAGTTCAGTTTGACAACTTGAAAATTCTTATTGGCACTTTCATGGCATGTGGCATCAACTATGAGACCATTAATAATAAAATGGAAATATATTTCATATCATGTTCTATTCTTGAAATAGTAATATATGCAATTGTCAAATTCCTCTGCAAACCCGAATTTGTTGATGACAAAAAAATAGTCATGTTACAGGGGGCATAACTTTCAACCGCACCGTTGGATCGGGTCAAATTTTAGATATGTGTTATAAAACCTATTTTTGATAAATTATCACTAGAGAGATTTCCAAAATTATATCTGGTTGGAAAGATATAAATAAAAGAATGAAGGTCTATAAAAATAAACACATTTCTAGATTTTCTAATGACAAACAATTTAGTCTTAGTGCGGGGGCCATAGATTTTCAGTCCACTATTGGATTTATCTGATTGTTAAATATATTGTTAGAAATCAATTCTTCTAAATCTCCACCGGAGCGATTGGAAAAATATAGTTGCATTCAAAAGTTACGCATGATTGTGTAGAGGCCTATCAAGAAGACCAACAACCTCTTATTTTGACAGAAGATATGTTGGAATTATCAACTCCATTTCAATGGGAACAAAATTACAGAGGAGAAAATGATAATTTATTTGCCTATGGTGTATAATAATCTAGGTGGCAGAAATCCTATGTGGATTATTTATATTTTTACATGATACAAATTATTGTTTAAATGAAGTGCGCCACATGTCAAACACCTATGCATGCCAGCCCAGATGTTTAATTAAATATCATTTAACATTGCTGGAGATAATAAAGTAATGTTTGGTTTTCATAACCAAATATTATAAGGGGATTTATAAGAGTTTTATTAAAACTTTATAAAGTATTCAATTTTCAAGAATTAGTTACAGTAACTGAAATGCAACCATGCAAGACATTATTTATTGTTAAACCTTGGATGTAAACAGGGTTCTTTTGCTGCTTTTCTGGGAGTCTTGTGGCTGCATGAGGGGAAGGAGAATACACTTTTCTGGACAACTTGTAATAGAGGGAGGGATGAATTAGTTTATTTTTTCTGCTACTTGATTGTATTGGCAGTGATAGAGTGATCTTATGGTTATTTTTTTATGTTTTCTTGAAATAAAGAGGAATATTTGCATGTCAGATATTGAGGTCTAAACATTTATTTTTCTGATTAAAATCAATCAAGTGATTGTTTCTTTCCTATTCTTGGATACAGTCCTGTAGTATTATGTCAAGTATGTGTCTGTTTATAAATCTGTTGGTTGATAACTTGCAACTAGCAGAACAAGTCTTGTAATTCCTTTAATTTTCTCTGTAATGTGGAAGACTTGGTAGATAGTCTTGTGGTTGTTTTCTGGTTTTTCTCTCAGTAATCAGTTTGTAAATCTTATAATCAATTTCATCCCATAGTGATGGGTGAATGTCAGAAAGCCTTTGTGTCTTCAGGTTAAAGACATAATCTGTTATTTAATTCATCATAGATCTTTCTAAGAGGGAGTTGTACCTCTCAATTCAGAGGGCAATTACCAATACAATGGCAATCTGTCCAACTGTTAGTATTATTTGTTCTTCATGCTGGGAATTCTTGAGTCATTTTTTTATCTCTTTTTGAAGGACAAATCTGTTTACTAACAGATTTTTGGCGACTCTGCTGGGGACCAGAAACAAAGATCAGTTTTGAATAATTGTTTCCTCAGTTTTATATATATATCTCCATGTGTAGGAGATTGGCGACTCTGATAAAGTGGTGACTATGTTGATTCTTAATGCAAAATCCAAAAGAGTTGTAATAACGGGAAAAAGACTAGGCCCCACTATCCCAGAGATTCTTCAGATGAATGATAAGGTTTTACAAGATTTCTGGGAACGCTATAAGCAAAGCATTTCAAAGGCTGTGAAGTTGAAGATAAGCCTTGAAGATGACCACAACTCTACCTTATTGTGGATGAGTTTGTGTCATAGATTTCACAAGCTCAAAGATTTGGAGGCATGCAAGAGAAAAGTGGAGCACCTCGAAAATGAACTGGAGGTTGTGGAGGAAGAAGCTCCAGTGATTTCATCTAATTATATCCCTTGCAACTACTCAGTTATGAGTGAACAAGAAATCAACTCGAGGGATCAGCCTCGAAAGAGACCTACTGCTGATGAGATAAATTCTGAGAAAGATTCGATGCTCCAACATTTGTGGAATGCCTTCAAAGGGAGCATTAGTAAAGCTGAAAGGGATAATTTAAATCCCACTGAAGATTGGAAATCTGCCTTATTATTAGAATGTGTGCATAAAAGATATAATGATCTCAAGAATTTTGATCAAGGAATTCCAGGTGCTACAGAGATATCAAGAGAAGAATCAGAGATTAAAGAGCCCTTGTTCTCCAATCCCTTAGTATCTAAAGATCAGGATGTTTTAGCAACAATGGCAGAATCATCGGTGCTTTGGATTTCTAATCAATAGCAAAAGGGAAATCAACAAAAATTCGGGCAGGAAGAGCTGCATGTAAGAGAGGGGTTGTTGATAATAGATGATAAAGAGGTGAATACTTCTGATTTCCAATCTTTATTCTCACTCGAGGAAGATTTTAATTCCGTTCCTAAAGAAGTTCTTCCTATGAAGTTTGATCCTATGGTTATTGAAAGTAGTTTCCAAAAATCATTGCCTCTAACTATAGGCCGTAAGGATATTTCAGCTTGTAACATGCAAGAAGAAACTTTGAATTTTGATTTCCCTTTTGTATGCCAAAAAAAAATGTGGTTGATATGACAGTAGTAGGGAATCAATCCCAGAATAATGATGATGAGATTGTTTGGGACAACGTGAACGCATTATACACACCTGCTGAGTATATTGAAGATTTTGAAATTCTGGATAATCCTCTCTTTATTCCCTGTGACCTATGTGATAGGAACGAGAAACAGGAGGGTTATCTTGAAAACCATGGCAGCATGATCATGCATCAGTTAAGTAGGAAGGTGGAAGTGCATCCCAAGTATAACAGCCAATTAGAAGCCTCCCCAACAAATCATCCCTAGCTGTTTGAGGCAGCTAAAGAAGGCAAGATTGTTGATTTCCAAAAGATCACAGAGGCACATAATGAAGACCATACTAGTTTGGTTGAGGCAAAGAATAACTTATCTTTGATGCCTTTGATTTCTAAAATTAAGGATCCAAATAGCGGTTGTGTTGAGTTGAGTGTTGTTCATAATATGATGATTGATGAGCCAGAATTTAGAGTTTGTGCATTTGATGAGGAGATAGAATATGAGGCATTCTCGTTTGATTTCACACCAACTAAAGAAGAATGGTCTTGACCCCAAAAGTTAGAGGAGAAGGATGCAACTCATATTATAGTTGGAGCTCTTTCACTAGTAGCCACTAAATATTTATTTGGAGTGGTACATCTCATGTATCAATCTCTCTTCCACACTGGCAGATACTTCTCACAACCGGTCAATGGTTTCATAAGAGCAATGAGAGACATCTTTGGAGGTATGGGCTGCTAGCCCTGTCTTTTTGTAAATAAAGTTTTAGTTGTGTTGGTTAGTTTAGGTGTTAGGTGTAGCTTGTTCTGCTTTCAGTTTTGTTTTGGTAGTAGTCCTGTTTCCTCTCTGCCCTATCTGCAAGCAGCTCCATGTCCTCTGTTTTTGCTTTGACTCTGTTACCCAATGGATAGGCATTGGTCTCCTACCATAGATTTCTAGATTCTTCATGTCCCTCAAGGTCCTATCCCCAGTCAGAGCCACCTGTTGCAGGTCAAAAATTTGTTGATTAAATTTTTCTCAAAGTAGCATGTAAAGTGTTGGGTTGCATATTGAATCTTGAACCTTGAACTCGGCAGTTCAAAGTTTAAAGTTCAATTTCCCATTTCCCGCTGTGCAAGTCTGCGCTCATCTTTTCAGTCAGTAAGTTTTTCAACCCCCATCATATGTGTAACATAATATTGAATCTTGAACCTTGAACTCAATAGTTCAAAGTTCAAGGTTCAATATTTCAAAAGACATCGTGCAAATTCAAAGTTCAAGGTTCAATATTTCAAAACACATCGTGCAAGTTCAAAGTTTGCAGATCCAATAGACTACCATTCCAGAAGTTCAGTTTGATAGCTTGAAAATTATTATTTGGCACTTTCATGGCATGTGGCATCAACTATGAGACCATTAATAATAAAATGGAAATCTATTTCATATCATGTTCTATTCTTGAAATAGTAATATATGCAATTGTCAAATTCCTCTGCAAACCCGAATTTGCTGATGACATAAAATAGTCATGTTACTGGGGGCATAACTTTCAAATCCACTATTAGATCGGGTCGAATTTAAGATATGTTTTATAAAACCTATTTTTGATAAATTATCACCAGAGAGATTTCAAAAATTATATCTGGTTGGAAAGATATAAATAATAGAATGAAGGTCTATAAAAATAGACACATTTCCAGATTTTCTGATGACAGACAATTTAGTCTCAGTGCGGGGGCCATAACGTTTCAGTACACCATTGGATTTATCTGATTTTTAAATATGTGGTTAGAAATCAAGTCTTCTAAATATCCACCAGAGCGATTGGAAAAATACAGTTTCATTCAGAAGTTACGCATGACTATGTAGAGGCCTATCAAGAAGACCAACAACCTCTTATTTTGACAGAAGATATGTTGGAATTGTCAACTCCATTTCAATGGGAACAAAATTATAGAGGATAAAATGATAAGTTATTTGCCTATGGTGTATAATATTCTAGGTGGCAGCAATCCTATGTGGATTATTTCTATTTTTACATGATACAAAGTATTTTTTAAATGAAGTCCGCCACATGTCAAACACCTATGCATGCCAGCCCAGATGTTTAATTAAATATCATTTAACATTGCTGGAGATAATAAAGTAATGTTTGGTTTTCATAACTGAATATTATAAGGGGATTTATAAGAGTTTTATTAAAACTTTAGAAAGTATTCAGTTTTCAAGAATCAGTTACAGGAACTAAAACACAACCATGCAAGACATTATTTATTGTAAAACCTTGGATGTAAACATGGTTCTTCTGCTGATTTTATGGGAGTCTTGTGGCTGCAAGAGGGGAAGGAGAATACATTTTTCTGGATAGATTGTAACAGAGGGAGGGAGGAATTAGTTTATTTTTCTACTACTTGATTGTATTGGCAGTGACAGAGTGATCTTATGGTTATTTTGTTATGTTTTCTTGAAATAAAGAGGAATATTTGCATGTCAGACCTTGAGGTCTGAACATTTATTTTTCTGATTGAAATCAATCATGTGATTTTTTCTTTCCTATTCTGGGATACAGTCCTGCAGTATTATGTCAAGTATGTGTTTGTTTGTAAATCTGTTGGTTGATAACTTGCAATTAGCAGAACAAGTCTTGTAATTCCTTTAATTTTCTCTGTAATGTGGAAGACTTGGTAGATAGTCTTGTGGCTGTTTTCTGGTTTTTCTCTCAGCAATCAGTTTGTAAATCTTATAATCACTTTCATCCCATAGTGATGGGTGAATGTCAGAAAGCCTTTGTGTCTTCGGGTTAAAGACATAATTTTTTATTTAATTCATTATAGATCTTTCTAAGAGGGAGCTGTACCTCTCAATTCAGAGGGAAATTACCAATACAATGGCAATTTGTCCAACTGTTAGTATTATTTGTTCTTCATGCTGGACATTCTTGAGTCATTTTTTAATCTCTTTTTGAAGGAAAAATATATTTACTGACATGTGCAATACCAGTAGTGTTAGCACCTAAGAATAATGGAGAGTGGATAATGTGTATTGATTCAAGAGAAATCAACAAGATAAAAATTAAGTATAGATTTCCTATACAGAGGATGGATGATATAATGGATTGTTTGAGTGGAGAAAAATATTTTACCAAAATTGATTTGAAGAGTGGATATCATCATATCAGAATCAGAGAGGGTGATGAATGGAAGACTTCTTTCAAGGCAAAAGAATGTTTGTATGAGTGGTTAGTTATGCTCTTTGGTTTGACTAATCCACGAAGTACATTTATGAGGCTAATGAATGAAGTTTTGAATAAATTATTGAATAAATATGTAATTGTATACTTGGATGATATTCTGATATTCAGTAATACAAGAGAAGAACATTGAATGCATATAAGATAATTTTTGTAGAGATTGAAAGAAGAAAAGTTACTGATAAATTTGAAAAAGTGTTCCTTTATGAAACAAGAACTTGTGTATTTAGGTTTTGTGATTTCAGCGGATGGTTTAAAGATGGATCTTGAGAAAGTTGAAGCTATACTTAGTTGGCCTACACCTGAGAATGTCAGTGGGGTAAGATCATTTCATGGATTGACAAGTTTTTACAACAAGTTTATCACAAATTTCAGTTATATTTGTAATGCTATGACTAAGACAATGAGGGGAGACAAAAGAGAATTCAAATGGACACATGGAGCTGACAAGAGTTTTGAGACTTTGAAACAAAAGGTTGTTGAATTACCTGTGTTAGCCTTACCTGATTTCACTAAGGTATTTTAAGTTGAATGTGATGCAAGTGGAAGTGCAATAAGAGCTATGTTGACTCAATAAGGTAGAATTTTTTCTTTCTTTAGTGAAAAATTGAATGATGCTAAAAGGAAATATTATGTCTATGATCAAGAATTCTATGCCATTGTTCAAGCTCTGAAGAAATGGATACATTATTTGATGCTGAGTGAATTTGAGTTATATATTGATCATAAGGATTTACAGTATTTGGGTAGTCAGAATAAGTTGAATCAGAGA
Source organism: Thuja plicata (assembly GCA_018584345.1). Lineage (NCBI taxonomy): Eukaryota > Viridiplantae > Streptophyta > Pinopsida > Cupressales > Cupressaceae > Thuja > Thuja plicata. Next base: position 945,549 of record MU225317.1, read on the forward strand.
CATATGAAATGGTTAGAGTATTTGCAGAATTTCACATTTATGATCAAGTATAAGAGTTGAGTGTCTAATCGAGTTGTTGATGCATTGAGTAGAAGAAGATCTTTTTTGACTGAAATGAGAATTGAGGTTCTTGGTTTTGATGATATGAAGCATTTTTATGAAAATGACCCTGATTTTTTTGAGCCATGGAGAATGTGTAGAGCACCTATTCCAAATAAATTGAGTAAGTATGGAGACTATTTCATTCAAGAAGATATATTTTTCAAAGGTATTCAGTTATGTATACTGAGAGGATCAATGAAAACTAATTTGATCAAGGAAAAACATAGTAGTGGTTTGGCTGGACATTTTGGAATTGATAAGACATTGAGCTTTCTTAAGGAAAGGTATTTTTGGCCTCAGTTGTATAAGGATGTTCAAAAATTTGTGAAAAGTTGTGGAGTTTGTCAAGTTGCTAAAGGAGTAAGTCATAATACTAGTTTGTATCTATTCCTGAGAAACCTTGGAATGATATCAGTATGGATTTTGTTCTTGGCTTACCGAGGATAGTAAGAGGTAATGATTTCATATTTTTTGTTTTGGATAGATTTTCTAAGATGACACATTTCATATCATGTAGAAAAACTTTAGATCTAGTACACATATAGTAGATCTTTTCTTCAAGGAGATTGTCAGATTGCATGGATTACCGAGGAGTATCATCTTTGACCGAGACAGTAAGTTTGTTAGCTATTTTTGGAAAAAACTTTGGAAGAAGTTGGACACTGAGTTGAAGTATAGTTCTCATCCATAGACTGATGGAAAAATAGAGGTTGTAAACCTGAGTTTGGGTAACTTGTTAAGATGCTTAGTTGGAGACACACCAAGTAATTGGGATTTAATATTAGCACAACCAAAGTTTGCATATAATAGTTTAGTGAATAGAAGTACTGTAAAGACACCTTTTCAGATTTTTAGTGGCACACGATCGAGAGGTATATTAGACTTGAGAGATATTGTTGGAGAAGAAAAGAGGAGTGATGAAGGAGAAAAAAATGATGAGTTTATAAAGATATTGCATGAGGAAGTGAAACATAAGTTGGAGGACAGTAATAAAAAATACAAGGATATTGCAGATAGATCAAGAAGACATAAGATTTTTAAAGTTGGTGATGCATTTATGGTTCATTTGAAGAAAGGAAGATTTACTATTGGAACATATGGTAAACTAACGATGAAGAAATTTGGTCCTTGAAAGATATTGAGAAGATTTGACAATGGAAATGATTATGAAATAGAATTACCTGATGACATGGATATATCACCTATATTCAATATTTCATATTTGTATGAGTATCATGAACCTAATGAAGAAGTGACAGTACCGAGTGATTATCCTAAAAAATAGATAGAGGAAGTTGAGCAGATTTTGACACAGAGGGTTGGTAGAAGTACAAGAGGAAAGGATTACATGGAATATCTGGTAAAGTGGAAGAACAGACCGATTGAGGAATCATCTTGGATTTCTCATTCTGAGTTGGATTCATTTCAGGTTGTACTTGATTCATGATTTAGAGAATCATTTCATTTAACCCCAGGTGTCTAATGTAGGAGAATCTTGGGTTCTTGGCCATCCTGTATCAACCAAAAATATGTTTTTTTTTGGTTCAGTAGCTTGTTGGAGACTTCTTGGTAAAGTGCTCGGTAACTTATTTTTCTTAGTTGGTTGAAGTTTGGTTGTTTCATTGCTCAGGCTCGGTTAATTTTTTTGGCTGGCTTTATCGACAGGGTCTCGGTGGTTTTTCTTTTTTTCTCGGTAATGTTCACCGATTGGTCTTTGTGCTTGGTAGTCTTTCTCAACGAGTTTCTTTTTAGATGTTGGATCTTCTGGCCGACATATGCACTTAATTTTTGTAGCATAATTAATATTGGGGTCTCTCATTGGGATGCATATGGATCTAAACTGGGTCTTTGTTGTTTCCTATGTTGGATATTTAGGATCTTTGGTGTCGACCTCTTTTCTGGTCTCTTGTATATATTTAGTTTTTGTTCTTAGATTTGATGAAAGTTTTGAAAAAAGAGTTGGAATAGAAGATTTGAATCACAGGTTAGTGACCTCGCATGTATGAAGATCATTTTGTAAATGATCTGAATGTATATTGGCAAATCTGAGAAGGCCTTACAACCCGACATGTATAATGATTGATGAAATAATAAGAGTATTATGCTTTCTTTCTCTCCCTTTCTATGTTGTTGCTTCTGAGTTGTTTTGCAAGTTGGTTTTGATAGTTGGGGTTGCCTTGGGCCGAGTTTGTCCCTACCCTCCTTGCATCAAGTCATCCATTTGAAATCTTTTCAAGATGTCTTTTGCACATTTGGTTTGAGATATAAATATTCCTTTGTTTAGCTACGATATTTGCAAACATGGAAAATATGAAAACTCTCCTAACATTGACATATCAAACTTAGATTGCATTTGATCAACAAACTCCTTGCACATGTTATACTTATTCCCCACAAAGATAATGTCATCTATGTAAACAACTATCATATGATTACCTTCATATTTTCTATACAAGTTTTTGTCTGCACATCCTCTTTTGAAACCTTGCTAATTTAAGTACTTGTCAAGCTTGGAGTACCAAGATATATGTGCTTTCTTTAAGCCATACAAATCCTTAACCTGCACATAAAATATTAATTCTCATACAATTGAAATCCTTCAGGTTGCTCAATATACACCTCCTTTTCAAGGTTTCAATTTATAAATGTTGACTTTACATCCATTTGGTAAAATTTGTATCCCTTATGGGCTGAAAATGCAAGAAACATCCAAATAGCTTTAAGTTTTGCAACCAGGGTAAAATTTTCTTCAAAATCTATGCCCTCTACCAAAGAGTATCCTTTTCATACCAACCTTTCTTTGTTTCTAATCACTTTTACATCATCATTTATCTTGTCATCGTCATTTACCTTGTTCCTGTAGACCCATTTGGTGCCAATTATATCTTTATCAGTTGGTCTTGGGACCAAATCCCAAGTTTTGTTCTTCTCTATTTGTTGCAACTCTTCTAGCATTGCCTTTACCCAATCTGCACTCTTGCTAGCCTGATTGTAGTTCTTTGGTTCTATTTTAGTCAAGAGGCAAAAGTATACTTGTTCATTGTTTATAGCATGTTTTATTATTGTTTGTACACTTATTTCCTTGTTTCCCATAATCTTATCTTTTGAGTGATACTTCTACACATACTTGCTTGGGGGATTTTTAGGGACCCTTTCTTCATTTTTAGATTGTTCCTCTTCTTTATGAGATGAATCTTCAATATGATCTTCAACACTTTGAATTTTTTTTTGAATGTCTTCACCAACCCTCACATTAACACACACAACTAACTTCTTGAGATATTTTTTGTAGCATTTGTATGCCTTATTGTGAGTTGATTAACCTAAGAAGATGCTTTCATCACATCTAACATCAAAGCTACCAAGTCCATCTTCATATTTCTTAGTAAATAATTTTCTTCTAAACACTTTGAATTATTTGATCGAAGGATTCTTACCATACCATAGCTCATATGGTGTTCACTTGATGTTCACTCTAAGCTGAGACCTGTTTAAAGTATATACTATTGTATGGACTGCCTCTTTCTAGTAGACATCAGGCAAATTTGCTTCATTCAACATGGCTCTTTCCATTTCTTTGATTGTCTAGAATTTTATTTCCATAATACCATTCTGTTTTTGTGTTCTAGTAGTAGAGTATTGTCTTCTAATCCCATATAGTTCACAATGATATTCAAACTCATTTGAAGGGAACTCCCCCTCTTAGTTTGATCTCAAATATTTCAACTTGTATCCACTCTCTTTCTCAACCATTCTCCTAAAAAATTTAAATTTTTCAAATGCTTGAGACTTTTCTTTTAGGAAGGCTAGGCTTTGGACCCATGGAGGAGGCTTCCTAAACAATAGAGTTGTGGTTGATGAGATTTTTTAGGAATATTCAAAAGTTAGTAGTCCCATGAATTTTGTAATGAATTTCAACTTAAAATTTTAAGCTCTTAAATTTTAGGAAGTTTTTTTTGTGTATACAAGATATAAAAATAAGAAATTTTTTTTATCTCTCTTAAAAATATTTTTGCTTAGATTTAATTCTAATTTTTTTTGGCAATTACTCATAATATTACTCCTAAGTTGGTTGGGAAATTTCCATCCCCACCCCATTTTTACCTACTTAAACTTACAAATCTGAAAATTAGGAACTCCTATTTTCTCGTAAAAGATTCTAAATAATCTTGTAGCACAAAAAATAATTGTCATGGTACCTCTTGCTGCACAAAAATAGAGCTTAAGACCCCCTCATGGGACCCCTTCCTTACCCATGTCACTCTTGAAAATATCAATCAACAACATGAAATATTTTTCTCCATTCAAAGCTCTTGTCATGGTACAACCACATAAGTTTGTGTGCACTAATTCTAGTGGTATTTTTGACGAGTACTTCTTTGTCTTGAAACCTACCTTAGTTTTCTTGCCTTTTTGAAATTCTTCACAAATGGTGCTTGTTGGCCTTATGATCTTTGGAAAATGTATTACATATTCCTTGGTGCTAACTTTGACTATATTGTGAAAGTTTATATGGCATAACCTTTTATGCCATAGCCAACTCTCATCTACATGTCCCATCATGCATTGTCACTCAAAGAACTCTTTCAAATTGTATAAATTACCATTTTTCATCTTACCTTCTTCTATTAATCCCTCACTACTCTATTTTCTTATTTCACATCCTTTGGAGTCAAATGTAAATTCATAATTGTTGTCACACATTTGGCTTACAATGAGTAAATTGTGTTTTAGTCCTTCAAAATAGTATACATTATGTGCTTTAAACTTACCATCAATGCTCAAATTTCCTTTACCTTTTATCTTGATGGAGGACTTGTCATCAAATCTCATTGAGCCAAGATTCTAATCTTTAAATTTGATAAAAAAATTCTTGTCTCTAGTCAGGTGATTGGAGAAACCACTTTCAATAACCCAAAGGTTTCTCCTTTTAACATGCAAAGTTGTTTGTAGAATCAGACTTGACTCACTTTGGTTGTTTGTCTTTTCTACCCAAACTTTCTTAGTTTCCTTCTTCTCTGTTATAACATTTAGTTTATACTTGCTTATGTGAATCACATCTTCTATGAAATTTATAGCCGGTTATTCCCTCATTGAAAGTAGGCATTCTTGAACATGTTGGGGTACATTTCATACCTATCCTTAGAAAACTCTCTTCTCAAAGTTTCCACTTTCCTGATGAGGATATTTCTTTTGGTGTCCAAGTTTTCCATTAGCTTTAGACACTTGTGAGTTCTGGTCAAAACAATATCAATATTGTTCTCCTCTTTGGACATGGAATAAAAATATCTCACTTCAGAAGCTTTTCCTTTCCAGGTGTCTATGACTAAATTTCATTTATCTTTATCTGCTTCATATTCATTGATAATGTTAAAGACTCTTTTTCCTAACAAATAAAGATCAGCCAGATTTACCTCCTTGGCACATCTTAAGAGGCTAGAGTATACTTTGTCAGTGTTCTTCTATTTTACCCACTCCGTAGCTTCTTTGTAGGTTGAAGATTCTTCAAGCTCCTTTCTAGTAGTCTCTTCCAGCCTTTCCCTCTCTGCTAATAATCTTTTTCTTTCCATTTCAGCTTCTGTTAGAGTAGAAAGGCTTGAGGGCATGGGAGAAGGAGGGTAAGTGACATATGGGCTGGATGATAAAGGCTGGTGAGGTTCTTGTGCAATAATCTTCTGAGGCATTAGTTGCACTATTTTCCTTCTCTCCAGAAATGCTATTCTGCCATCCTTCTGTAGGGATTTAACCCTTTCATCGTTGTATGCCTTTAAGACAAATTCATATTTTAGGTTCAAGTTGTTATAAGCATCTTTCTCCTTCTCTGCCACCTTCGAACTCAAATTGGAAGTTTGAAGAACAAGATTAGCTACCTTAATACCTGAGGTGTCATAAAATCTCTTAACAATGAGGCTTCCTGTATCTTCAGATCGGTCATCTTCATTCCATCTCCTTTTATCTTTTTTCTTCAATGACCATATTTCAAGGGTTGCATGATCTTAACTAAACTGGGCACCAATTGATGTCCCAGTAGTGCTCAATTGTTTTGCCTCCTTTCTAACAGCATCAAAAACTATTGCATCATCCAAATCCCACTGGGGAAAGATAAGGACTCCCTACTTCTTTACCAACTCCCTACCCTCTTCAGGAGTGATCTTGTCAAATTTGGTCATTAACTCCTATTTGACCTCCTTTTCAATATCAGTCTTGGGCTGATTTGGTTGGGCTTCCTACAATTTCTAGCATTTGTCCCTGTACTCATCAATGTGAGTTCTCCATAAAAATTGAACAAAGGCCCTAGCCTTGAAAAAAAAATTCATCTGACAAGAAATCCTCACTGGCCTGATTGGTTACAGGGTCCAGCTCTTTGCCTGTAAATTCTACCACTGTGAGATCAAAAATTTTATTCCTAGGTGCCTCTGGCACCCCTTCTTGTAGTTCTTGATTAGTGAAAAAAACTTGGCCAGTGTTCCCCATTTGAACCAATTTCTTAGCAACATCTTGGTCATCCATTTGTAAAGGGGACTGGGAGGGAGAGTATAACACACTCTCTTGCTCTTTTCCCTCCACCTTTTGTTTCTTGGGAGAGGGCATCTACTGGGCACTAGCATATGTTGGCCTCTTTCCTTTATGCTCAAAATATTTATCAATCTTTGGCATGATATTACTGTACCCCCTCCTTTTGTACACCACATAATTCCCAGGTGGAATTACCCTTCCTTGTGAAAGTTTTCTCATGATGGCTTGTACCTTTTCTGGCTCAGCTTCCACTATTCTTTGTTTCTTCTCATTGAGGTTCTGCATGATACCCTCGAATAATGTCATTAGGGACTCAATCTTCTTGGCCCAAGGGAAAAATTCTTTCAAAGGATCATAAGACTTATCAAAATTATGCGCAAAGTCCAAAGACTTCTTGTACACTAGCCATTTCTCTTTCCTGACCTCCTATTCACTTAGATCAAAAACATTTCTAATAATATCTGTAAATGCAATTGAATCTATATTTAGATCTAAATATAAATAAGAAAATAATATTAAAGTATTTTACCTTTGCTGAAATTTGGGCATACAATATTCTGAAGAGATTATATCTCTGTTATTATGGAATGAATGGATGAACTGCAGTTATGAATTTCGGTGTGTTCATCTGATGTGCATATCAGCCATTTTAAATAAGGCCAGCATATTTGTGAAGGGCCACTTCTGTAATAGATGTGACTCCTTAAGGAGTCACGTCCATTAGAGACGTGGCTCTTCATATTGCCCCTGTCAGTCGTTAGCATCCACGGTGGAGCCGATAGTAATAGGTATTAAAAACACCGCTAACTTGTTTAACTCGCGTGGAATCCCAACCGATAACTATAATAGTTATCCTTAATTTTCTAAGTGGTGTAAACGATATTGATCGATGTTGTAACATTTAAATGTTAAGTCGATACTTTATCGCTAATCATGAATCGACTATTTAGTCGATATTAATTATTAGTCATCTGATCAATAATGATTATTATCATTATTATTATTATTAGATAATAATAATAATGATAATCATTATTATTATATTTAAGGCAATAATATTATTTATAATATTAATATAAATATGAATAATAATAAACATTAATATTATTAATAATAATAATTATTAATATATATATATTTTATAATTTATCTATTATTGCAAACTGAATATTATTTGATCGACGCTATAATTCAACACTCCCTCTTAGCTAGGGAAGATAAATTTAGTTATTTTATATATATCACATTTCTTGTAAAAGATTCTCATGACTTGTGTAATAAGTCTCACATATCTCATGAGGACAAGCATCACATAACACGTGATGATAAATATCTCATATCTCATGATAATAAGTCTCACATATCTCATGAAAATAAGTCTCACATATCTCGTGAAGACAATCATCACATAACACGTGATGATAAATATCACATATCTCATGATAATAAGTCTCACATATCTCGTGAAGACAATCATCACATAACACGTGATGATAAATATCGCATAACTCGCGATAATAAGTCTCACATATCTCGTGAAGACAATCATCACATAACACATGATGATAAGTATTACATAACTCGTAATACTCAAAGGATGATATACTTGAGAATATCACATTCTCCTTATACATCCTTAGTTATGGTGCGTACACAGACATTACGTCACATAATGTCTACCATAACATGTTATGATATCAAGTCAGCATGATATCAATATTACAAAATCGTCATTTTATAATATTCAAATACAAGTGTTCATTTCTTAAAGATCATCACCTTTTAGAGATGAATACAGGGGGTAGAGCCCATAAGGTCATATATCAACACATATGACAAAAATATATTTTATTATATATATCAATAAAGATTACAATGTAAGTTACAATTTAATCATACCAAGACTTATCCTAAAGTGTTCAACTTTCACTCTGGCAAGTGGCTTGGTTAGTATATCTGCAGTTTGATCTCCTGTACTGATATATTCCAACTGGATTACATTCCTATCTACCATGTATCTTACATAATGGTAAGGAATCTCTATATGCTTGGATCTATCATGGAATACTGGATTCACAGAATTTTTTATGCAACTCTGATTATCACAATGGATGACGGTTTGCCGAATAATCCAACAATCAGCTTTCTAAGCCATACTACTTTTCTTGCGGCCATGGAGGCTGCAATTTATTCAACCTCTATAGAACTTTGAGCCACTGAGGACTGTTTCCTACACATCCAAGATATCATTGCAGATCCTAAACTAAAGCAGCAGCCTGAGGTGCTCTTTCTACCAGTTACACTTCCAGCCCAATCAGAATCTGTGAATCCATGTAGATTCAAATCAACTTTCTCATATTTGAGTCCATAATTTGGAGTACCTTGCAAGTATCTAAAAATGTTCTTTACAACCATAAGATGAATCTCCTTAGGCTCACACATAAATTGACTCAAAGAATTTACAACATAACATATATCAGGTCTGGTATTTACCAAATACATCAAGGATCCAATTATCTGCCTGTAGAGAGTGGGATCTACAAATGGAGAATCTGTTGCTACCTCTTTTAACTTATGAAGATTTGTTTCCATGGGAGAAGTCATGGATCTACAATTTATCATACCAAATCTCTTTAATATGTCTAGGGTGTATTTTCCTTGACTAAGTACAATGCAATCTGAGTTCTTTTTAACTTCTTATCCAAGAAAGTAATGTAGAAGGCCTAAATCCTTCATCTCAAACTCTTTAGCAAGGTCCCTCTTACATTGATCAATGAGGTGGTCTTCTCCTGTAATCAATAGGACATCAACATATAAGATTAATATTAACATATCTTCTTTTCTTTTCTTGAAGTACATATTTAGGTCTGCATCATTCTTAGAAAATCCCAGCTTCATGAGATAGCTATCAATCCTTTCATACCAGACTCTGGGAGCCTATTTAAGTCCATAGAGAGCTTTCCTTAATATGCACACATGAGATTCTACATTGTGGATCTCAAATCCTTCTGGTTGCTCTAAGTAAACCTCTTCCTCTATTTTCCCATTTAGAAAAGCAGTCTTTACATCCATCTGATGAACCTTCCATCCTTTGGCTGCTGCAATTGCTAGAACAACTCTAACTGAGGTATATCTAGCAACTAGTGCAAAAAATTCCTCATAATCTATGCCTTCCTTTTGTGAGAAAACTCTGGCAACAAATCTGGCTTTATGTTTCTCTATACTACCATCTGCAGCATACTTGATTTTAAACAGCCACTTGGATGAGACAATAGAATTTTCCTTTGGTCTTGGAACCATTTCCCAAACATCATTTTTTAAAATTGGTCGGTATTCCTCAGTCATGGCATCCTTCCATACTTGGTGCTTGAGAGCTTCTGATGCATTTGAGAGTTCATTTTTTGAGAGATCATTCACTAAAGCCACATAGCTGGAGAACTTTCGAGGTCTTTTACTTTCTCTAAAGGTCCCTGAAGGAGCTGCAAATTTCTCTGCTTCTTTCATAGTTTTGGTGGCCCAAAGTGG
>MU225317.1:972490-1002050 GCA_018584345.1 Thuja plicata
GAAGTTGTCCTTCATATTTTCCTTTTCCTTTCTTTTCTCCTTTAGAAATCATAGCAATGATATCTTCTAGTTCTTCATCAACTTCTTCTTTCTCATTATGGCTAGAGATGTGTAAGGATTTCTTACCATGGACTGAGGCTTTGAAAGCTATTTCACTTTTAGGTTCAGTCTTCAATCTTGATATCTCAAATGCAAAGATTTTACTAATCAAAGTCTATCTCTTGAAGTCTTGTGAGAATTGCATGGTTTCCTCTAGAATACTTATCTTGTTTTCATAGTCTGATGTTAAGGTAGTTAACAACTTGTCCATTATATCTTCTTCTGATATTTCTCCACCATTGTTTATGATTCCAGAGACTGCTTCATTTATCCTTTGATTGGAGGCTCTAATGTTCTCTCTAAGTAACATCTCAAGACTGTTGTATTTATTTTTCCATGTCTTCCTGTGTGAATTCTTTTCTTGAATATCTCCTTCAAACATGTCTTCTAAATACTTCCATATTGTGTATGCCTTGTCTAATTTCTTGATCTCATAAAATTCACTGTCAGATAGTGCGCTTATAAGGGGTTCTTTGGCAACTGCATTAGTTGTGAATGTGTCCTTTTGTTTACTAGTAGCATCATCTCTTGATAGATCTTTTAAAGAGGGAATAACAACTTCTTATGTGGCTATCTCAAAGATATCAAAACCAACACACTGTAGATGGATTATCATTTTGTCTTTCCAATCCAGATAATTTTCTCCATCGAACTTAGGGTTCTCTTTTCTGAAGTAAGACATCTGATCTACCTTAAGCTGTTAGGCTTCTTCTCCAAGGCACTTGGCTTTGATACAAATTGTTATAATAGTCCCAAAGGATAACTGAGAGGGGGGGGTGTGAATTAGTTATCAGCCAATTTAATTCTTTTCCTTATTAAATTCATAATACAATAAAGTAAATGCTCATTCAGATAACACAGTACACAACACACAATTTGATTACGGGGAAACCAAATGGTAAAAACCCCGGTGGGAATTAGCACCCAAAATAAACTATACTTGTTTATATTAATCCCTATTAGAAGATCTTGCAACCCTGTTAGGAGTTGTTCTTTACAAAGCAATAATTATAGTGACCTGGTTAAGGGTCTGACCCTATTAGGAGTCTTTTACAAATAACCTTGTTAGGGGTGTGGACTCACTATCCAAAAGCTCACTGCTTCAATGGTGAAGGCTACAACCTTCTTTAGAATAGATATGCACTATATCTGATGATGAACTGTAGAGTAGACCTAAGTTCCAATGAATAGTAATCTTCAACTGCTTATTCACATAGGTCCTTGATTAATGAAACAACTTTGATATTCTGCTATGTACTTTTTCTGTCTCTGTTCTTATCATTCACACTTTTCACTTACAAACAAATTACTATAAGTATCTTCTTTAAAGTAGAAGGTCATGACGACTCTTGGAAACACTTCAACAACATCTTTGTCAGCTTAACTAAGCACGCAAACATAATTACAACCATGCAAATATAAATTGAATAGACGTGAAACTTCACTAAGTCAGCCTGACCAAATTAACTCTAACAACACGATCCTGATGTTACATGATAGGTGTGTTTAACCAAACATAGTTAACTCATAACTAACCATGAATATACACACGCATATCCTGAAGATAGGCGCAACTCAAGAAACACGTTAAATATGTCAGCTCTGAACAGATACTCTTCCAGAACTGTAACTACCAATAACATAATTACACAACTTGACTGAAACATCATATCTAGACCTACGTATATGAATAAAGTAACCAAGGCATGTCTACAACATGTATCTAACTGTGCAAGGTTGGATAACATTGTTCTGATAAGTTCTTATAGAATGTTGTTGTATATTATAAGTTGTCATCGATGATAAACATACAATCAATCAACTGCACAGAAATAAATCTCCAACAGAAACAAGGGTTTTTCATCATTTCCAACTAGGTTAAGGGCCAGAACAAAATTTACAGAGGCATAAGAACAATTTTGACCATGATTTTAAACCTTTGGATAACATGAATGACAGGAGACTTCAAAATTTTACTTGGCATATTCCAAACAAGAAATAGTACCAACAGTGGCTCTCTCTAAGGATGATTAGATGCCAGGCTATAGCAAGAACCATAGATATCTAGGGAGGCAAACCATAAACCAGACTAACCTATTACTGGAAACAAACAAACAATAGAAAACAAAAACACCTGTACATATAATGCATACTACTGTACATGGAAAAGAAGAGCTAATTGAAGAAATTTTTTAGAAATTGTCCATGCACTGGCAATTCCTGTTCTTCATCATCAAGATTCTTGAGGAAATAAGAATCTTTTCCAAAGATTCAGGATATGAAAAAAGGCCCTATCCATAGTGACTCAAAATTTTTGTGTTTTCCTTTGTCTTCGGCCCTGGTATTCCATTGCAATACAAAATCACCAGGCTGAAATTTTCTTTCATCTGCCCTTCTGTCAAAAAGATACTTCATTTTTTGTTGCAATTTCATATTTTCTCTCTGACTTTCTCTCCTTATTTCATCCAATTCTACCAACTAAACCATCCTTTCCTCCATAGGTTCAGAAACTTCCATTTCTTCATCTTGGATAAACTTATAGATTGGGAGCAGATTATTGACAGGCATTCTTGATTGAACACCATAAACCAACTCAAAGGGAGACTTTCCAGCGGCCTTCTTGATAGTGATCCTATCAGCCCAAAGGGAAAGTTTCAATTTTACATGCCAAGCTCTCTTATTTCCTTCCAAGGTCTTTTTTCAAGATTTGTAAGATACTCTTGTTGCTGGATTCTGCCTGTCCATTGGCTTGAGGATGGTATGGGGAAGAGTAGGAGATAACAATTCCAATATTGGTGCAAAAATCAGTAAATTCCTCTGGCCTGAAGCACATGGCATTATCCATCACCAACTTGAGGGGAACACAAAATCTTGTAATAATATTAGTCATTAGAAAGTCAATGACCACATTGCTTGTTTCTCTTTTAGTTGGAATTGCCTCCACCCATTTTGTAAAGTAATCAGTTATCAACAGAATCTAGCCATGGCCTCCACTTGATTTTTCAAAAAATTATCCTATGAAGTCCATTCCCCACATAGAAAAGGGGGCCTCTTCTACTACAAGGTTCAAAATTAAAGCTCCTGAATACTTCATCTTACTTGAGAATCTTTGGCATGGCTCATATTTCCTGACCATATTGTAAGCATCTTGGAACAAACAAGGCCAATAATATCCAGCTCTCAAAATTTTATGAGTTGTTGACCTAGTAGAATAGTGCCCTCCACACATTCCAGCATGCATTTCCTTCAACATCTTCTCCGATTGACCTTTGTCAAGACATAATAGTAGGATCCCTTCTCCATTTTTCCAAAATAAGTCTCTATGCAACAAAACATATTTTTGAGCTTGCAGTCTCAGACTCCTCCTTTGGTTGTCATTTAGGTTATCTGGACATTTAGCATTCTTTAGAAGATATACAATATTGGCATGCCAAGGTTGCATTTCAATACTTGTCAAGCAATTCTCATTTGTATCAACACTATTAACTTGGATTGAATCCAAATTTTCTTCTGTCATCAACTTTTCCAACCCTAGTCCCCTCACCAACTTAGTGATATGGATGTCTAGATCAAACTCTTGAATTTTGTTTATCCATTTACATCTTTTTCCTATTACTTCATTCTGGACAAAAATGTCCTTGACAGCAGCATGAGGAACATAAGCATTCATCTTTGCACATACCAAGTAGGGCCTGAAAGACTTGACTTCCTTTACCAGAGCATAGGCTTGTTTCTCCATCAATTGATAGTTTAACTCAGCTAACTGCAATGATTTGCTAAAAAATGTAATGGGATGTTCAAATCCCTCACCATCCTTTTACAATAAGACTGCTAAAATAGTATGAAATGAAGCAAAAGTAAACAAAGAAAAGGGCTTGGTGTAATCAGAGGACACAAGGAATGGTGCTTCTTGAATAGCTTGTTTTATTTTTTCAAAGGCCAACTGTGCCTCTTGGTCCCATTCAAACTTCACATTTTTCTTCAGTAATTTGACAATAGGTTTAACCAATTCTGCGAAATTGGCAATAAATCTCCTAACAAAATTAATTTTCCCTAGAAATGATAGTACATATTTTAAGTTCTTGGGAGCAAGTACCTTTTGGATGGCTTCAACTCTTTTAGGATCTATCCTTACCCCCTCTTTTGATACTATGTGTCCCAAGAGCTTTCCCTTAGTAACAGCAAAGTGACACTTTTTTGGGTTTAAAGACACCCCATATTCCAGTGCTTTTATCATCACCTTTTCCAAGTGACTGCAATGATCCTCTGCTCTTTTTGAGAAAGCTGTCAAATCATCTTGGTACACTACCATCAAAACATCTATAAGGTCTTTGAAAGCTACATCCATAGCCCTTTGAAAATTTGCACCAGTGTTTTTCAACCAAAATGGCATACGAGCATACACATAAGTGCCCCAAGGGGTAGTAAATGTTGTTTTGAATTGCTCAGATTCTTTAACTAGCACTTGATTGTACCCTAGGAATCCATCCATCATAGACAACAAATCACACCCAGTGACTTTATGCAACATAGCTTCCATGTTAGGTATTCCATAGTTATCCTTCAATGAAGCCACATTCAGATTTCTAAAATCAACACACAATCTTATGTCCCCATTCTTCTTTCTTACAGGGACTAAATTAGAGACCCATGATGAATGTCTTATTGGTTGAATGATACCTGCATCTCTTAGCTTCATCAATTCTGCCTGCATTTTGGTAGCCAACAGGGGATTAATGGGCCTTTGTTTTTGTCTAAATGGTTTTATTCCTTCTTTCAAAGGGATATCATGCTGAAATAGGTCTTTTTTATAAGCTTTCAAATCCTCATAAGACCATGCAAATACATGCTTGTATTTCTTCAGCAATTTTATCAAATTCTGTCTCACATTGCTGTCTAATTTTTCACCAATATAGACTAATTGGGGAGATGTTTAAGATCCCAAGCTAATTTCCTCTAAATCTCCCACCTTGGCATTGGAATTCTAAGTCATATAATTATCATTTATGCTAAACATACCTTCCAATTCAACCAACCCCTTGGGAATGTGATTAGTATCCGATTGGATGACTTCTTGATCAAAAATATACTCCTTATTGTCCACAATTGATACTAGAGATTCATAGTCAATCTTCTGACCATCATATTGGTCTACACACTAGATAAATCTGAGGATATCATCATCAACCTCAAATACTTTCCAATTATGAATATTTTTAGGAACTGCAGATCTACTTTTTATTTCAACCATAGACATACCAGTAAGAGTAGCATCATTATTTTTTAGGGCAACATTTTCCAGGAAATCTACCATTATGTTATTGGATCTCTCTACCCATAGGATATTGAAAGCATCAAAGAATTCTATCATATCCCAGATAGCATACTTGTATAATTGTAATCTGTCATCTTTAGCAGCATAATTCTCCCTAATCTGAGATATAATTAATTGGGAATCTCTATGAACTTTTAAACACTTAATAACATGCTTGATAGAAATATCCATTCCCAATATTAAGGCTTCATATTCAGCAGTATTGTTTGTGCATTGAAAAGTCAGTAGGAAAGAGTACTTGAAGGTGATACCTGATGGGGAAATAAATAAAACCCCTACTCTATATCCTTCCTTTGAGCATCCTCCATCAAAGTACATTTTCCATAGTCCATTTTTTTGCAACAGCAATTCATCCACAATTGGGTCAGTGTTCTTTAACTGGGGCTTGATTTCTTCAACACTAAAATTTTCCATATCAACATTCACACAACAATTCAATTGTTCAAGTAGAACCACCTCCACCATGATAGATGATCGGGGTTCTCTATACAACTTAACCTCATGTCCATTCACAGGGATAGTTGCATAGGACAAATCTAACTACATTTTTCCACCTATTGTTACTGCCCACTACCTTGACAGAAGCATACCATAATATGGTTTGGTGTCCACTACCACTATATCCATTCTGTAAGTTGCTTCAAGGAAAGAAGCGATTTTCACCTCAATGCCTTTCATTGTTCCTATCACAAGAACTTCCCTGTTGTCCATAGCATAGCAACTTCCAGTAGATGTGGTGACCTAGAGGCCTAATTCCTTCATTACATGATAAGACATCACATTTTTTGTAGCTCCATAATCAATCATGTAGTATTTCACTAAGAAACTATTAACCATTAAGGTGACATAGAATGGGTCAACAGATAATGGTTCTTGGGTGATTATATTTCCAATACAGATATTAGAAAATTCCTTGCTTTTTTATTTTCCTTTCACCAGTGGGATGTATTTTCTCATATCATTTGATGTCAAAGGTATTTCCTCTTGGTTGGGAACAGATACATCATCTATCCCTTTTCAAAGTGCCAGAGCAACTTCTTTGTGCTCTTTTATTTTCAGCATTTCCATGAGTGGGACTGAGACTTTCATTTGGGTTAGAGCATGTTTCATGTCAAAAACGGGCAATTTAGGGGACATATCACTCATCCTTTTCACTTTCTTGGATTTCTCATTAGGTACTAGTTCCTCTTTTGCTTCTTCATTTCCAACATGATCAGAAGAAGACCCTGATTGTTTTTCATACTTTTCACCCTTATTTTCCCTGACATAGGAATCCTCAGTAACTCTAGGTGACTCCTTTTTGACATAGACAAGGGTAGGTTTACCTTTAGATGGTTGCATTTTTCTATTTCTTAGGTTGTAAGCATTTCTTTCCTGATTAATTGTTGTAACAGTCAAAGACCTTTTTTCCTCATCAGTGGGAGTTCTGAAATGAGAATGTGAATTGTCACTTCCCACTGTATTTATAGTTTCTTGAGAAATATTGTCAATCTGATCACTTTGATAGGGTGGATTTTGTAATTGATTTTTAAAACAAGAATTATATTTTGTACATAAATCATCAGGAGATGATGCAATATCAGAAAACCATGGATATGGTTTTTTTACTGTGAACATATTGATGGCAGGGCTTTCTTGTTCTCTTTCTTCTGTTTGGTCAAATAGAGCCTGGGCTACTACACATTGATAGGAACAGTGTGGAATATTTCAAGCATCACACCAGAGAGTGTTCTCAACATAGTTGGAATTGTTCCTTTTTAGGGGATCTGGGGTTTCCTTGGCTTTTGGGTTATCTTGTCCATCAGGGACTAGTTTGCCATTATTCCAATTTTTCTTATAAGGGTAATCTCTCAAGTTAGGCTATTTGTAAAATCTTTGTTTAGTGTACTTATTATGATGGTACCCACCTTTGTCATTTTTATCCATTTTGGCAATAAGATCCTTTACTGCACTCACTGGTTTATCTACTGTATCATCTTCTTTGGCATTTTTGTTGGTTGACCCCTTTTCCTTCCAAAGTTTGTTGTCTTCCCTCTTCCCCAATTTTCTTGATGCTCTCCTATTACTCTCAATGTCAATTGATATTTTATAAGAATCCCTTAAGGTTGTAGGGTTTTTATCTCTGAGTAGATAGGGCATTTTTCCATCAGCAACATTGATATAAGTGGTAAGGCATACTTCTTCATCTAACCTTAAGACTTGGAAAAGTTTATTCATGGCCTTCTAAAATCTACTGTTAAAATCAGCTATACTTTAATTTGGGAACTTTTTAATGTTATTGAATTCATTTAACATGTATCCAGAATTTACATGTTCTCTATATTGTTCCCTAAAATATTTTACGAATTCATCCCAAGAAGCAATACTATCATTAGGTAAATTTCTGAACCAATCCCTAGCATCTTCTGTTAATGATTGAATAAAAAGTTTCATAATAACATCCTCATTTTCAATCTCAAAGTCAGTTATCTTATCACTAAAATCTTTTAGATGCTCTTTGCAAGTAACAACATTGTTTCCAATGAACTTGGGGATTTTATCTCTTACCTCATTGGGGATCACATTAGGGTGACCAGGAATGCCTTCAAAAAAGAGAGCTCTATATCTATTCATGTGGACAGGCTTTCTTTGGAGACTTTCAAGTTCATTATTTCCATTTGTTCCATTAGCTCCTCCTTGATTCTGAATGGGTGGGGGAAAATTTTTCTTAAGGTTGGTAGCTTGAATGCTTGGGCCAGGACCACCAGGCTGAGCACTTGCATTTGGGCTAGAGTTCTTAACATTTGAACTTAAACCAAAAGGTTTCACTTTAGGATCACCCCCTTGATTAATTGGGATTGGACCAACATGTTTCTTTTGAGGCTGTGTTCCATGATTAACTAGCATAGAGATACTTGCAAAAGTGTTAGTAGTAGCATGTAGAAAAGCTATTTTCATTCTCAAGTCTGCTGCAGCAGCTTCTAATTCTAACTTCTCCAGTTGCTTGGCCAAGTCCTCTTTGGCTTTCCTAGTTTATTCTAGCTCAAGATCAACTTGGGTTACTCCTATAGGGATGGTCAAGTTTTTCTTAGGCTCCTCTATGGTCACACCAGCAGCCTTTTACTTACCTTTGTTGGGAACCTCCTTCATATTTTTCTTAAGCTTTGCATCATGCTCAGTCTCATATGGGAAGATTTGCCTGATGACAGGCCCTTCCTTCTCAAATTCATCCTTGTCAAGATATGAGATCTTATTTGGGGCTTTTTTCCTTAAATCATCAAGGTTACCAAACAATTCTAGATTCAAACCTTTAACTTCTTGACTTAGGATTTTAGCCTTAAGGTCATTCCTTCTGGTCTTAGCTAAGATTTATTCTCTCTCCAATAGTAAGTAATATATCTTATACCCATGTTTCTTCTCTACTTTAGCTATTTCCTTTTCTTGTTCTTTCTTTCTCCTCTTTAAAACCATAATCTAATCTTGTAACTTATCAGAGTCATATGAAGTTGTTTCAGCAACAGATGTCTCTTCTGGTGGAGCAAGATTTTCTTCTGTAGGAAGGAAACCTATGTCAGTATTTTCTCCATCCCTAAAGGGATCAAAATTAGCATTAGCTATGTAAGTGTCATTTGGTCCCATGGTTCCTGCATCTTAGGATGAAGATGACTTTCTCTCTGGAACGGGAGTCTCCATCCTCCCTTTAGAGGTATGGTGGGAATCATGTTTGGATGTACCCCTCTTGGACCATTGTTTCCTTTGAGGTGTATGGATCTCCTCTCCAACATCCTTTTTAGGATTTTCTTTGAAGTATGATCTGGCATTTCTTTGTCGACTCATCTTACAAATCTGACAAATATTTTAAAATGTTTAATGTGCAACACTGGAGTACACAGGGGTTAGAGTTGCCACCTCTTTTCAGAGGACAAATATATATAAATATTGAGTATATTGTCTTGACTCAGGTTTTCCCTTTTAGCAATAAGTCAAGATGAAACTTAGAGAACAATATTTCTTGCTAATTCCTCACTTGGCAATCTTAAGAAAATGCTCCTTCACTGTTCATATTACTACAAATCAACTCTGCAACTTTCCTTGAAAAAGATACACTGTATTAAACCAAAGATTTTTCAATCACCAATCACTCTATCTGAGACAAGATTTGTATCATCTTTAGGATCAAAACTTCAAAAAATGTGCGATAACAGATAGACAGAATAGACTTGCCTTTAGGATTATGAGGAAAAACAAACTAATTCTCAAAATTGCAAGGACAAACTCTTTCATGAACATGACTCTTAGAACATTGCAATGATCCCCAATAGAGTCACCAATTTGTTAGCTCTTTTTCTTGTAGAATCTGTATATAGCATTAAATGCTAGACTCATTAGTACCCAACCTAGATTCTCATGGGGAAAAAGCTAATTGACAAGGATAAAAATCCTTCTACACTTTGGGATCCACATACCCAGGCGGGTGCACCTTCAACAGACTACTGTCTTTCAGCAAGTCTGATAGTGGATCAAGGATTCAATGATCCTTCTTCTTTTTAAACCACTTGGCTTAGGAAGGCTAACCTATTGATTCTCTCTTCAAGGAATCACTAAGATGAATTGTACTCAATACAATTATCTAGACATGTATTTTAGATATCAAAAATATAAGAATTAATTAATATTTGATTGATGATAACAACCACCTTTCAGAATTTTACCAGTGCCTAATCATGGGCCATAGAGTTAGAATGAAACATACATACACCAGGGATAATTAATTGAAATACAAATGAAACCTCAGATGGAATGCCTTACAAACTAGCTTCTCACCCTCAAAACCCTATATCAAATTCATGCACAAACCCTAACCCTCTGTAATTATTTGCAATATTTCAACCCTCCTTGGAAGCAACTCACAAAAAATGACATAGCTACCTTATAACCAGTACATTTAAAATGCCTTACAAATTAAACATACAAGAGCTTATAGTAAATGCAGGAAGACATCATTGGTATCAAAATGGAGATTCCATTATATTTTATTTTAATATAAGCCTGATATCAATACATTCAAGTTGATCCAAAACCAAAGTCTAGACACAATTTAGAATTTTGCTCTGTAGTCTTATTTTTACCATCCTTTACAATATGTTACAAACTACTATATATAGCCAGCACTAGTCATCTTGGAATCCTTAAAGATTAAGGATGCAACAAGCTTCAAATGAATAGGATAGAAGACAAAATTTAAGAATACAATAGGACAAAATAGAAAGTGGATAAGAAAACCACTTTTGTTACAATAGACTCTAACTGGTCCTTTGTCCTATGGTTGCATTGTGATTGTAAGTGCCTTGTATTTGTGGGGAGACATCCATGTGGAAATTGTTTCCTCTGATGTTGGTGATGTACGATATCCATTCTTAATTGCATCAACTGCTCTGTTGGGCCTCCTCATCCACTTGCATCTGGACACCTTCATCTGTATTAAAAATTGGGTACCTATCCTTCCAAGAAGATTACACCTCATTGCTTGGCCAATAAAGCCAAGGATTTCATTGTTCTTACTAATGACTTCACCCCAGTTGGCACTTGCTTTCTTAACTTCTTCTTTCTAGAACTCAAGAAATTCTATGGATTTATTAATGATATTTATGGTTTGGAAAAATAAAATTGTGCCCTCCAAGATGTTGATACTATGTGTCTGGGCATTTATTTCTTCTCTTAGTTGTCTCAACCATAGTGCCTCATTCTTTAAATCACCATCTTTCTTGAACATGTTGGGGTACATTTCATACCTATCCTTAGAAAACTCTCTTCTCAAAGTTTCTGCTTTCCTGATGAGGATATTTCTTTTGGTGTCCAAGTCTTCCATTAGATTTAGACACTTGTGAGTTCTAGTCAAAACAATATCAATATTGTTCCCCTCTTTGGACATGGAATAAAAAGATTTCATTTCAACAGCTTTTTCTTTCCAGGTGTCTATGACTAAATTCCATTAATCTTTATCTGCTTCATATTCATTGATAATGTTAAAGACTCTTTTTCCTAACAAATAAAGATCAGCCAGATTTACCTCCTTGGAACATCTTAAAAGGCTAGAGTATACTTTTTCAGTGTGCTTATGTTTTACCCACTCCTCAGCTTCTTTGTAGGCTGAAGATTCTTCAAGCTCCTTTCTAGTAGTTTCTTCCAGCCTTTCCTTCTCTACTAATAATTTGTTTCTTTCCATTTCATCTTCTCTTAGAGTAGCAAGGCTTGAGGGCATGGGAGAAGGAGGGTAAGTGACATATGGGCTGGATGATGAAGGCTGGTGAGGTTCCTGTGCAATCATCTTCTGAGGCATTAGTTTCACTGTTTTCCTCCCCTCTAGAAATGCTATATGTCATCCTTCTGCAGGGATTTAACCCTTTCTTCATTGTATGCCTTTAAGACAAATTCATATTTTAGGTTCAAGTTGTTATAAGCATCTTTCTCCTTCTTTTTTACCTTAAAACTCAAATTGGCAGTTTGAAGAACAAGATTAGCTGCCTCAATACCTGAGGTATCAGAAACTCTCTTAACAATGAGGCTTCCTATATCTTCAAATCGGTCATCTTCATTCAATCTCCTTTTATCTTTTTTCTTCAAGGACCAGATTGCTAGGGCTACATTATATTCACTAAAGTGGGCACCAATTGATGTCCCAGTAGTGCTCAATGGTTTTTCCTCCTTTCTAACAGCATCAAAAACTAATGCATCAACCAAATCCCACTGGGGTAGGATAAGGACTCCCTACTTCTTTACCAACTCCCTGCTCTCTTCAGGAGTGATCTTGTTAAATTTGGTCATTAACTCATGTTTGAACTCCTTTTCAATATCAATCTTAGGCTGATTTGGTTGGGCTTCCTACAATTTCTGGCATTTGTCCTTGTACTCATCAATGTGATTTCTCCATAAAAATTGAACAAAAGCCCTAGCCTTGACAAAATTATCATCTGACAAGAACTCCTCACTGGTATTTTTGGTTATAGGGTCTAGATCTTTGCCTGTAAATTCTGCCACTGTGAGATCAGCAATTGTATTCCTAGGTGCCTCTGGCACCCCTTCTTGTAGTTCTTGAGCAATGAAAAAAACTTGGCCAGTGTTCCCCATTTGAACCAATTGCTCAGCAACTGCTTGTTCATCAATTTGTAAAGGGGACTAGGAGGGAGAGTATAACACACTCTCTTGCTCTTTTCCCTCTACCTTTTGTTTCTTGGGAGAGGGCATCTGTTGGTCACTAGCATCTTCTGGCCTCTTTCCTTTATGCTCATAAGATTTATCAATCTTGGGCATGATAGTACTGTACCCCCTCCTTTTGTACACCACATAATTCCCAGGTGGAATTACCCTTCCTTGTGAAAGTTTTCTCATGATGGCTTGTGCCTTTTCTGGCTTAGCTTCCACTATTATTTGTTTCTTCTCATTGAGGGTCTTCATGATACCCTCGAATAATGTCATCAAGGACTCAATCTTCTTGGCCCAAGGGAAAAAGTCTTTCAAAGGATCATAAGACTTATCAAAATTGTGCGCAAAGTCCAAAGACTTCTTGTACACTATCCATTTGTCTTTCTTGACCTCTTGTTCACTTAGATCATAATCATTTCTAATAATATCCTTGGGGAAATTAAACTGGTGCTCTAATGTCAATCACTTGTTTTTCTTTCTGAACATGCCCATTATGAAATCTTCATTATTTTCACATCTGGATACAGACTTTGCTAGATGATAGGGCTTGAAATACTTATCAAACTATTCCCACCCACCTTTTATGATAATGAAATGGTGGGCTCTTGTAAGAGTAGGGAAGATACTTTCCTTCATTTTTCCTGTCAGGGATTCCTCCTGTAATCCACCCAATTGTCTCAGAATCTCTACAATTCCAATATTCAATGGGACTTTGTAGGGAAACACATTGGGAGTTCCCCTGAATCCATAAACCCTTATCATTGTAGAAACAGGGTATAAAATCAAATCTCCCCAATTGTGGGCAATCTTCAATTCTAGGGAAAATTCCATAGGTCTCAATAACCTCATCATATCAGTATGGATCCTGGCATTCTGTTTGCACAATAATGACTTAATCCTAGTGGCAAAAACCCTGTCAAAGTATACATAACTGGCTTCTTTTCTATCCCATGATAGATCAGCACTCCACATTTGAACAGGCAAATCCTCATCACCTTGGAACTTGGTCAGGTCCATCTCTTCCTCAAAGAAGTCAGCATTATTGAACAAAAACATGTGCATCATAAGGGAATACCATCCCATTGGATTAATTATGTTATTGTCTTGGATACCTGCCAAACCCTCATGCATTTATTGGGCAATGTAAGAGGCATAGTCAAAAAGCATAGATAGGTGTGGATGTAGGATCTGAACCACCATGAGCATTATATGGACAGACATTGTTGTCTCTTCATCTTCTCCTAGGACTTGGCATAGGGAACTATACATTTTCTTGGCCTTACCATTGAAATAATCCAACTTGAAAGGCTCTTGTGTGTTAGGCCCTACTACAATTAGATCCCCTATCTTGTTAAAATATCCTCTCAAGGCCTCATTTCTATAGTATTCCCTCTGGGTCTGGTACACTTCCTTAAAATAATCAAATTCAATATCATCCATTTGTACTGAAGTATCACTCAACTTGAAAATTCTTCTAATTTCATCGGTTGTGACAGTCAATAGCACGTTCCCCTGTATATCCCTAACAACCCTGGATACCTTATCATAAATGTTGGCTATCAGGGTAAACAAATCTGTATCCTTAAACACCCCAGGTACTATCAACTTTCCCATGTCTAAGTCCCATATGTTACAATCTAAGGTAGGGGCGTTCCTCTAGCTGTAGGAAGTTCTGAACAAAGTTAGACCATTCAGACTAGTTTTAACATCTTTAGCCCATCTACCTGAGTCATATAAACCATCTCCCACTCTGAAGCAGGGATGTGTCAGGACTATTCTTTTGATTTGGGTTGCATCACCTGTGGATCCTTTTAATTATTGTAGGAGGTCCTCCCTAACATTTATTTTCTGATAATCTACCTGTCCTGAAAGTTCAATCCTAGGGGCCATTCTGAACCTAAGGTTTTTTGCTGAGGTGAAATTCAGATTTTGAAACAATAATTCTAAAATCCTTTTGAATTGCAAATCTTACTAGAAACCTGAATCTTGTTGTATTTAGAGATGACTTACCTATTCTGCAATTTGGTCATGAGGAGATGAATATCTCTGTAGTTCTATTTCTTCACTTGGATAATTCTGGTGAGTTATGGCGACTTCAAGCTGAAACAATGAATTATACTGCTTCAGTCAAATCAATCTTTCGCATTGAATAGAACTCAAATGGCCATACATTCTGCAATCAATTTGCTTGCTTCAAAATTGTGGCTTAATGGCTCACTGAAGCTCATTTTGATAACTTTGAATTCGAGCTGTAGATTTCTAGTAACATCTCCTTCATCGGACGACCCTCTTCTTTTCCCAAAAATAATTGTTCATTTGGGACACGTGTCAACATGACTTAATCACTTATACAATAGATGTCATGCTTCTTCTCCTTTAGCGATTAAGTCCACCATCCAATTTATCCTAACCTATCTGGAAGTTATCTCACTTAGAGTTTACTGACTGCGGCTACAACGTCATCACCTAGGACACGCGTCAACACCGCTTAATGACTTGGATGCTAGATCTCGATTACTTTTGAGATAAGACATTAAGCTAACCGTTTGATCCTTTCAAATCTGCAACCTTATTAACATGATAACTATGTTGTACAGGACCCACCATCTATGCCACCCGTCATCACGGCTTAATCGCTTATCCATTAGATGGTTCGCACTTTGCCTTTAAGCGATTAAGTCTACTGTCGATTTTTTTATGACCTGCCCACTGTTTAGCTGAGAACTTTTATGACCATTGGACCCACCAAACATACGTGGCCTCACGGCTCAATGGCTTACCTAACAGATCTCGAGTGGTTTGGGATTAAGCCATTAAGCGGGCTGTCCAATTAAAACACACTTGCTCAATACATAATGAATCTTATTAAACTCTTAGCGGACTTTGGATTAAAGGAATAATGTAAGACCACAGTGTTAGGATCGACAACTTTAATAAACATGACCACTTAAAATGAACCCATTAGAGACATCACTTAAGTGAAAAAGGTAATGTGAAATTAGAAAGCATTTCAGTGCTTAGGGTTTTTATGACCGAAATTACACTAGGAGACATGAAACAAGGGTTTTTCATCATTTCCAACTAGGTTAAGGGCCAGAACAAAATTTGCAGAGGCATAAGAACAATTTTGACCATGATTTTAAACCTTTGGATAACATGAATGATAGGAGACTTCAAAATTTTACTTGGCATATTCCAAACAAGAAATAGTACCAACAGAACATAGGTGAATTTTTGGATTGTATGGTAACTATGCTTGTTAAATTATTGTTTTAAATATTTGGTGTTTGCCATCAATGCCAAAGAGGGAGATTGTTGGAAAGTTACAATGCAAATAATGGTTGTTTTTTCATTGATGTCAAACCTTAATTGGTGAGACTATTAATATCTGTTTGAGTACAATATCTATTGATTGATGGAGAAGATTTAGCAAGAAGACCAAGTGGAATGGTTGAGTTAAGTAAAATAACAAGGGTACTTGATCAGTTGGCACATTGGAAAAATAATGTCTTGTTTATCTTTGATGACAATTTTACTAGTTGGTTTGTGTCGAGCACCAGTATGCTGAGCAAAATTTCTAGTGACGACCGAGCACTAGTGAAATTGCCGAGCAAGTTCAGTGTTGGCCGAGTGAGAACACAAAGGTGGTCAAGCTCCAGTATTTTGATTAATGATGAGATTTAAAGATCTTCGGCCGATGTAGTTGATTTTATTGGGATATGTAAAGTTAATTAAAGATTGATTCATGTTATTTAATGCATGGGTAATCATAATTAATGCATGGACTCAAGATTTAATTAATGACTACTTTGGAGAAGTAAATGGTAATGTAATGATGGGATGATCCGTTGGATCTAACCTAACCTAAGATCTACGATCTTGATTAAACAACAAATATTTATCTGACCTAGATGAAGAGGTATAAGATAACCTCAAGGGGTTATTCATGTAATATGTGTGTGTGTATGCAAGAGGATTGCATAGTTAATTTACTAAATGGCATGACCTAGCAGAGAAGGATGAATAGAGAAGCAGTGAATTGCATGAGTGATTGCTTGACAGATTTCCAAGAAGATCTGGAGTTTGAGATGAGAATGGAGGCCACTCAGTAAGTTAGCATTAGAGCTAAAATCAGATCTGGATTTGCAAAGTAAGTTGTATGTATAAGATCACAAGTGTTGATTACTTTCTAACCATTGTATCAGTCAAAATCCTTTAACAAGGTTGACCTAACAGTCATTGTGTAAATCCTCTAAACAAGGTGACATTCAGGTGGAATGTTCTAAATCCTCTAACAAGGCCACTCTTGATAGGGTGATTAAATCCTTTAACCAGGTCACATTTAGCAATGTGTTTTGTAACCTTTAACAAGGTTGGCTCCTAACAGAGCTCACTTCAGAAGAGTGAAAACTTGGTAGCATGTTACTGGTGGTTTTTCCCAAATTGGGTTTCCATGTTAAATACTTGTGTCAACTTGTGTGAATGTTTATGGTTTGTTTTACTGTTAAGTTTCTGCAAGCTAATTACATCTTAACAGTAAACTGCATGTTTAAGTTGTTGACATATGCTACTTCTGCCGAGTAGATCTGAGTTGTTTAAATTTCTGCAAAGTTTCAATTGGTACATCTAGACCTGAGGATAACTGATTCACCACTCTCCTCTCAGTTATTCTAAATTCATTCTAACACAAACTTCACCAAAGAGATGTTGATTGGAAAGCTAACTACATTTGAGGTCGTAGAATTGGGAGACACTTTACCTAAAGTTGAGTTATCATTCAAGGCGACCGTGCACAAGAACAAAAGGATCTTACCTGGAAATGCAAGCACAAGTAGTAGTGATTTAAGAGAAGAACTTGGAGCCTATGCTGATGAATGGGAACAAATATAGGAAGAAGAAAGGAAGCTAGATGAAGTTGTGGCACTGATTTCTAGAAGGGAAAAGAGAGGTAAGCGTAAATTTGAAGGCAAATTACCTTTGAAATTCTTTTAATGTAACAAGATTGGTCATTTTGCATTTAGATGTCCTACAAGAATTCCAAAGCACAAACCTAAGTTTTTCAATTCTAAATTTTCAAAAGACGAGGAATGTTATTATGCTAGTGAGTGAATATCTGATGACGATTATGGTGACTATGATGAAACTGGATTTAATGCTATTAAGGATGATGAGCCTATGCATGAAGAAAAGCTTTAGTATCCCGTGTTGAAAATAAATATGAATGGGTTATAGATAGTGGTTTTTCACATCATATGATAGGAGATAAAAACAAGTTTTTAAGTTTGAAAAGACATGATGGTGGTGTTGTTATATTTGGTGACAATACTCCCAAACTTATTATTGGGATTGGATCTATCTCTTTGGATGGAAAGACTAACACTGACAATGTATTACTTGTTGATGGACTTAAGCATAATTTGTTCAGTGTTGGATAGCTAGTGGACAAGGGTCATCAATTGAATTTAATAAATGGGAAATGTTCTATTAATAGTAAAAAAAGGAGACTTGATAGTGTCTGGTACTAAATCCAGAGGTAATGTATTTGAATTGAACACATCTGAAGATTCTTTTTTTATTGTGAAGGTTGATGATAGTTGGTTATCGCACATAAGATTTTGTCATGTTAATTTTGATAACATTGTGAAGGCAAGTATGACAAAAGAAGTAAGAGATCTACCTAAAATTGTGAAGTCATCTAACATTGTGTGTAGAGAGTGTGTTATGGGGAAGCAGAATAGAAGCACTTTCAAGAGCAAAGCTTATTCAGCAAAAGGGAAGTTGGATCTAGTGCACACATATCTGTGTGGTCCTACAAGAACAAGATCATACTATGGTGAAAGGTAATTTATAATATTTGTTGATGAATTTTCTAGAATGATGTGGGTTACATACCTAAGAGAGAAATTTGAAGCATTCGACAAGTTCAAGTTATTTAAAGCAAACATTAAGAATGAATCTGGTTTGAAGATAAAATGTTTGAGATTAGACAGAGGTGGAGAATTCACATCAGACTTATTCAATTCATACTATGAAGAGCATGGAATATACAGACAGACATCAACTCCTAGAACTCCACAACAAAATGGGATAGCAGTGCGAAGAAACATAACTATATTAGATGCTACTAGACCTATGTTGCTGGAAGGAAATGTATCACATGTTCACTGGAGAGAAGCAGTTGGCACTGTTATGTACACCTTGAATATAATTCAGATCGGAGAAGGTACAAGTAAAACACCCTATGAATTATGGTTTGATCATACACCTACTGTAAAATATTTTAGAATATTTGGTAGTAAATGTTATATCAGGAGAGATGATGAGATAGGAAAATTTGATGCTAGAAGTGATGAAGGAATCTTTCTTGGTTATTCCACTAAGAGTAAAGCATATAAATGTTTTAATATAAGATTGAGAAAGTTGATTGAAAGTGCCAATGTGTGTATAGATGAAAATTTTCAGATTCAAGAAAGTATATATGATTGTGGTAAGATAACGGAAACAAAAGAGGTTTTTGTTGAACCTGAAGAACTCTTGATGATTGAGAATGAGATTGAAGAAGAACATACTGAAGCTACTGAGACATTGAAAACACCAAGGTATGTCAAGAAGAACCATCCTGAAGATCAAATTATTGGTGATGCAAACAAAGGTATGATGACTAGATCTAAAGCTAGAGATGAAATTTTCTTGATTTCTTAAGTTGAACCAAAGACTACTGATGAAGCATGTAGAGATTAATCTTAGACTAAAGCTATGGAAGAAGAAATTGATCAGATAAAGAAAAATAATACTTGGGAATTGGTTCCAAGACCTAAGAATAAAAATGTGATTGGTACTAAATGGGTTTTTAGAAACAAAATGGATGAGGAAGGAACAGTGTTAAGAAACAAGGAAAGACTGGTATGTAAAGGCTACTCACAACAAGAAGGCATACACTATGAAGAAACATTTGCTCCTATTGCTAGATTGGAAGCTGTGAGATTATTTCTTGCTTATGCTACACATAAAGACTTTAAATTATATCAGATGGATGTGAAGTCAGCATTCTTGAATGGTGATCTAGAAGTGTACATTGAGAAACCTGATGGTTTTCCTTTGACAGATGATGAAAACATGGTTTTCAGACTGAAGAAGGCATTGTATGGACTGAAACAAGCACCAAGGGAATGGTATACAAGACTGGACAAATATCTAATTCGTCTTGGTTTCAGAAAAGGTAATGCAGACAGTAATTTGTATTTAAGAACTGATGAAGATGGAATCTTAATTATAGAAGTTTTTGTTGATGATATCATTTTCTGAGGCAATGATAAAATGAGTAAGAAATTTTCTAAATAAATGGAGAATGAGTTTGAAATGTCAATGATTGGGGAGATGAAATTTTTTCTTGGTTTACAAATTAATCAGAGTAAGAAAGGAATTTTTATATCTTAGACCAAGTATCTTAAGGAAATGCTGAAGAAGTTTGGAATGGAAGATAGTAAACTTGTTGGGCCACCTATGGTGACTGGACACAAATTGACAAATACTAATGAGACTCAAAGTGTTGCACAGACCAAGTACAAATCGATGATTGGAGGTCTACAATATCTAACTCACACTAGACCAAATATTACCAATGTAGTGGAATTGTGGCTAGATATCTGGCAGATCCTAAAGAGACACACTTTGCTATTGTAAAAAGATTTTTTAGATATTTGAAAGGGACAGTAGAATATGGATTTTGGTATGAAAAATCAGAAGAGTTTACTTTGCAATCTTATAATGATGCTTATTGGGAAGGTAATGTGGATGATAGGAAGAGTACAAGTGGTGGTGCATTTTTCCTTGGAAAAAGATTGGTTTCTTGGTTGAGCAAGAAGTGGAACTATATTTCTCAATCTACTGTTGAGTCAGAGTATGTTGCTACTGCAATAAACTTTACACAAGTTGTTTGGATGAAACAAATGCTGAGAGACATTGGAATAATTTTCAAAAAACCAGTGGTTATCCATTGCAATAACACTAGCACAGCGAATATGTCAAAGAATCATGTAATTCATTCAAAGACTAAACATATTTCTATTAAGTATCATTTCTTAAGGGAGAAGGTAGAAGAAAAAGAGATTAAACTGGAGTATATTAGCACTAAGGAACAGATAGCAGATATATTTACTAAACCTTTGCCAAAAGATGCTTTTGAATATCTCAAAGGCATGTTTGGGGTGATGGCCCCTCCCAGTGGTAAGTAAATGATGCATATGTGCATCAGTCCAGTGGATCTCAGAGCTATATCACTCTTTGGACTTGATGTATGGATCTACTCCTTAGGGGGAGTGATCACAGGAGAATACTATGGAGTAAATTTAGGT
This sequence comes from Thuja plicata, assembly GCA_018584345.1. NCBI lineage: Eukaryota > Viridiplantae > Streptophyta > Pinopsida > Cupressales > Cupressaceae > Thuja > Thuja plicata. The sequence continues at coordinate 993,461 of MU225317.1, forward strand.
GATAATGCACCTGGTTGATAGACATGAATATTTGAAAAAAGCTACAGATGAGTTATGGCACCCTTTGCCATTGCTGCCAAAGGGGGAAGGAATCTATGTGAAAATCCCTACTGTTTTGAGAGATTTGTGTTGAGGATATTGAGAAGATTGTATTGAGAGAGAGTACTTTTGGGTTGATGCATATGGATTTTACCATATGTTTCCATCAATGCCAAAGGGGGATATTGTTGGATGATATCAGTTTTGGTCACTGGTCATGTTGTTGATATGCATGTTTTGTCACTAATGTCAACATATATTTATGTGGAGAGGACAGACTAGTTACTTGACTGGAAGGAGTGTACAGACATTATACAGATGATTCAGAATGATCCAAGTTGGATTTATAAAAAATGATGTGTTTTGACCTTATTCCTAAGGTTGCTTAGCTTTATGTAGCATATTGTGGATGTTACAGTTGATTTGGTGAAGACTGGTTTCTAGACTGTAACTGTGTTTCTTGACAGAGAAGGTCTCTGTGTTTCGGGTATATCTTTCTAGCGAAGATATTTGAGATGATGTGAGCTTACTAGTGGAAATCCAACATATTTTGGAGTAATGGATTGAGTTTGATTGTTTTTTGGTTACTGGTGACGTCAATTATGGAATGTATTCTGGAGAAGACCTAATTGGTGGCCGACTTCAAACATGTAGCATGTAAAATGAATAATGAGCATGGATTGTGGATCTTGAAGTGTATGTGATGGATTGTAATTGATGTTTACTAGTTATGGGTATCATGTGTATCTTAGCAAGGGGTCAAATAATTATTTGCATATTGGAAATCCTTAATTGGATGATCTAATTAATTATTTGTGTATTAGGAAAGCTTAATTGGCCGACCTATTGAATTATTGTAAGAGGGTATATATGAGTGATCTTTTATTTTGAAAAGACGTGACAGAGACTGACTAGAAGAAGAAGTGAAAGTTGCGAGGCTTGTTTGGCTGCTGGATGTAGAGAAAATTTTATAAGAAGAATACTTCATTAGAACTGACCAAGCAAAGACAATTGCTATCAGACAGTTCACTGGATTGTGTATTTTATTTATACACTTGTTCAAATTGTGAATCCTTGAGGGTGGCTTTAACCTTCTTTGGGAAGTGTGCCTTAGAAGTGATCCTACTATTTCTTTTGACTCCTAACAGGGTCGGTCTCCAAATAGGGACTGTGTACTGTAATGTTGTAATAAGCTCCTAACATGGCTAAATATTTTAACATGGATACTATACTCTCAGTACATTATTTGTGGGTATTAATTCCCACTGGGGTTTTACCTTTAACATGGTTTTGTCAACAACAAATATTGTTTTATGGTGTTGGCATTTACTGTGTTATCATTTACATTTGCAGATTTGGTTTATAAATTGTAATGTTTAATAATCTATATCACAACTGATTCACTCCCCCCCTCTTAGTTGTCTTGTGGACTATTATTCCTAAAAGTTTCTTCAAATTATATGCCTTATTGTTTTCTAAAATCTAATTACAGTCATACATTCTTTCCTGGATCTGAAACCTCTCATCAATTCATATATTAACACTTTCAACTATCTTCCTCAATCTTATATTGAAACAATTATAAGCCTTACTTTTAGTGGAATAACCAAGGAATATTCCTTCATCACTTCTAGTATCAAATTTTCCTATATCATCATCCCTTTTGATATAACATTTGCTACCAAATATTCTGAAGTATTTTACAGTAGGACCATGATTAAACCAAAGTTCATAAGGTGTCTTATTGGTACCTTCTCTAATTTGAATTATGTTTAAAGTGTAGACTGCAGTACCAAAAATTTCTCTCCAATGTACATGAGATATATTCCCTTCAAGTAACATAGTCTTGGCAGCATCTAATTTTTAGGAATAAGATTCCACCAACACACTTGAGAGGGGGGGCTGAATCAATTGAGTGAGAGATTATTAAAATTTAAACTTAGTAAACCAAAACTTTAATCAAATCATAACACAGTGAGGATAACACCATAACACAATATTTTTTTGTCTAGGAAACCCTTTTAAAGGTAAAACCCCAGTGGGAATTGGCACCCACAAATAATGTACCGAGAGTATAGTATCCCTGCTAAAAGATTTAGCCCTGTTAGGAGCTTATTAATGCATAAAGTACATAGTACTTATTAGAGGACATACCCTGTTAGGAGTCAAGAGTAACAACAAGCTCACTACCTAGGCACACTGCCTAAAGAAGGTTAAATCCACCTTCGGGACTCACTGTCTGAAAAATAGATGTATATAAAATATACAATCCAATGAATTGTTTGATAGAAACTGTCTTTTCTTGGTCAATTCCAATGAAGTCTCTTAATCACAACCTCTACTCTATATTTAGGAGATACAAGCTCATAGATTCCACATTGTACATACACTACTCCACCACTTTTCAATAAGAGAAGATCTCTCCTTTATATACTATTACAATAACCAATTAGGTCAGCCAATTAAGGATTTCCCAATGTACAAATAATAAAATAGACCCTTGCTAAGATACACACAGTACCTTAAACAAGTGAAAATTAATTACAATTTATCAAATACATTCAGGGATCTGAAATCCATTCTCAACACCTTTCAAACATGTTACACCTCTCTAGTTGGCTGCAAATAGATCTTCACAAGATTACACACTTCAACTAATGTCACCAACAACATAGAAACCCAAGAATCATATGCAACATTCTCCAAAGAGTCTTCTACCATTCCTTAAGCTCTCAGGTCACAACTCATTCTCGCATCAAAGATATCTCCAAAATACGTAGACTAACTCTATCACAATCCAGTAACTAGTTTATAGTAAAATCACTTTATGTCATTATATCTGCAACAATATGCCAAGAAATCTTAGAGACAATATCACAATACATACCTTTACTCATCCCTATCTTTTCATGCTTTGAATCAACTATATATTTTCTATATACTTCTGTCAGTTATCTACACATTAGTAATAACTTGTCTGTCTGTCTGTCTGTCTATATGTCTGTCTTCTGAAACATATATTAACATCAATGAAAAACAATGAATGTCAACACCTCTCACTGATCCAATTCCAACAATCTCCCCCTTTGGCATTGATGGAAACATATGAGAAAATCCATCAACCCAAAAGTGCTCTATCTTAATACAATCTTCTCAATATCCTCAACACAATCCTTACTGAACCTCTCTGCAATATGGATTTTCACACTGAATCTCTCCCCCTTTGACATCATTGGGAAAGGGTGCCTTTATCCTTTCTCTTAACCATCTCATCTCAAGTGCAAAAGCACCCAAATGTAGCTTGATTGTTCATGCGATCACTCCCTCTGAGGAATAGATCCAAGCATCAAGTCCATAAAAATGATATAGCTTTGGTAGCCACTGGACTGATGCATTCCTACATCAATTAATTCACACAAGAAGGGGCTCTCACCCCAAGCATGCTTCTAAGATACTCAAAAGAATCTTTTGGTAGAGGTTTAGTAAATATGTCTACAATCTATTCCTTTGTACTCATGTACTCCAATCTGATGTCCTTCTCTTCTACCTTGACCCTCAAGAAATGATCCTTTATTGATATATGCTTAGTTTTAGAATACATCACTAGATTCTTTAAAATATTAACTGTGATATTGTTGTCACAATGTATAATCACTATCTCTTCAAAAATTATTCCAATGTCCTTCATCATTTATTCCATCCAAACAATCTGAGTGCAGTTAATAGCAGCAACAACATATTATGATTCAACAATAAGATGAGCTATACAGTCCTGTTTCTTACTTAATGTAAAGAGCCTGCCTCACTTTAACCCTTAATTAACAGAAAATTCTAATTTCTCATAAATATTTCAAGCTCTTTTGCAATTTAACATTGAATTTGGAGTACAGTACTTTTAAGTTTTCAATTTTCAAATACAAGTAATGCATTCTATTTAATTTAAATTTGAAACTCCAATTACAAATTATCAACACCATACAAAGCATTAAATAATAATAATAATTAAACATTACACTTCCCAAAGTAATGTATTAAAACCTGGAACATTTTCATGCTGGTCTAACTCCCTGAATTGCCATGGCTTCCTCTCTAACTCTACACAATGAATGGTCGTAGCTTAGTAAAGAGTTGATGACTGCTCTAAATGTAATCATACACTGAACTAAGTTGTTGTAGCCCTACGTATGTATTTCTAATTTCATTTTTTGAATTAACCAACAAACATTCAAAACCCTTCATCATTTAATACTCTCACAATTTACCAACATTTGTTTCTGATTCAAAGTGTCTTAAACATGCAAGAATTCACATTCATTGTAGTTCAATTTTCCTCCAAACCCTCAACCAAATCCTTCACACTTCATAAAACCAATTTCAAAGAGGAAATAACATAATAAATCATGAATTCAATTTCTTCTCCATGTCTTTTATAATCTCTCCACAAGAAATCAAACCCTAGCTTCTTAATCACACATTTCACTTACATAAAGACTATTCTTTATGTGCACATTTGAAATATAATAAACTATTATATTTCTTTCGATTTTAATGATGAAAAAACCCTTTCATTAAAATAACAATATTCTAACACATAAGGTCCTTGTTTTATGAGCTCAATATTTAAAACTTCTCAACCTGGTTCCAATGAGATATAACACTAAGATGCCCAAAATACAATCCCAATAAAAAAAGTAACCTTACCTGATTTAATTAAATAATAATCATAATTCACCTGTCTTGTGAAAACAACTAAGGAAGCATCAAAATACAAATCTGACAGCGCGTGAGTGATCCTGATGAGGAAATATGATGAATGAACCTAATAGGGTGACTTATTAAAAATAGATGCTCCCTCCAAGAATCTTGGAGCCCAAACTAGAAGCCAGAAATAAAATCTAAGAGCATCATATAACTCCTCTAAATCATTTGAGCTCCATGAAATCAATAGTTGACTTACTATAAATAGTAACTCCCTCACAATGGGGCCAAAACCCACAACAGGGTCCTCTAATCACCAGTATTAGCCTACAAGGACCCATTGATAGGCTAAATCCACTAACTCCAATGCTTCTTTAAAATGGGGATATTACAGTCCTCCCTCCCTTAAGTTTCTTGCCCCCAAGAAATCCCAGGAAACAAAACACATAAGTCCACCTGGATCCCAAGGATAAAATGGATTAATACCATGTGATCACTTGAAAACCCCTATGATGAATTCACCATGCACTGAGCCAACCCAAACAAACTATCACCATGCCAACCATAGTAACCCACACAATCTGCAATGCCAAACCTATCACTACCTGGATCCTAGTAGAGATGAAACTCACAACCATCCATAACAAGAAAAAATGGATATCCAAAACCATCTAACAAACCAAAGCTCCATGCATACCCTTTTGATCTATTGTGTGTACTCTTGTAATCCAAATATCCATCCACTATAAAACCATCCTGGATGTACTGACCCTACAAGTCACTTCTTGCTAACTTGCAGTAACCAACTCCAACTACAGATGGAGTAAACTCATCCCAAAAGAATGGCATAACCCTGGAGCGAACCCACACCGATGTACAAACAAGTCCTCAACCGGTGGGTCAAAAGAGAAATGATGAGCACTCCTCACTATGTAAACATGGTGAAAAGCTCCAATCCCTGTCAGTGGCTCATCAAAATCAAACCGAGAATCAAGAGATGGCTCCAATATCTAATTTTGAAAAACTAGCTAAGCAGGATCTTGGTTAACCCTCTCAGTAAACCCAACCACAAAATATTGATGAGGAATAATTGTAGGAAAATTATCTAAAATCTTCCCCACTAACATCTGGATACCACGAGAACCTCGTATGAGTGTACCTTCAGAAGCTCTGAAAGGTCCCTCCTGCAAAACCAGACTCTCAAGCAAGTACTCCATGAATGACTCTGTGCAGTAGAAATCATAAGAAGCAGCATTAACTTACTCCCCTGCAATCGAAAATTGATCCCTCCGGGGAACTACCAACTGCCTAATGCTATCAGCTATATGAGATGAAAGAATATATTTTATTTCAGTTGATGGAAACAAATCATTATGAGAGCTCGCCTCCAAACCAGATGATACCCTATCCAAGTCCTATAAATCAAAGGGAATAGTGTCAAAAATTGGCACACAAATCTCTAACGAATCCAATCCTGCTACCTCAGGACTCTTGACAACCTGGTCTGTATCATCTCCCATCATGCTAACAACTGGAGAACCTGATACCACAAAACTCTCTCTACTATCCTCCACAGATGCACTAACCTCCTCTACATCTACTACATTTGTCTCAAAAATGGATGTAACTATATCCCTAATGCATCCAACGCTACCAATTATAGAAGCTAACTCACCACCAACCACTACTATATGAAACTAAACTGGATCTATGGATGGTATAGCTTGAATCCTCTCCAACTCCACAGTCACCTCTCCCAACTACAACTATGAATCCTGAAGAGCCAACTAACTGCCCTCTAAATCCTTAGAAGTTGTTGTGATCTCCTAAGTAAGCTCACTCACCTCCTCCTCTTTGTCCATCAGATCCTCATATGCCATACTCCCCCACTTAACTAGGCGATCTCGGTTGGCTACCAACTATAAATAATCCTATCTCAAAATCATGACAACCTCCCGCAAGGAATGAATCTCTATCAAGGAAAGGTAGCTACCATCGTGCACATCTATCATAGGATCACCCAAACCATAAACAACCAACAAATGAAAAGTGGCATTAAAATCTTTGAGAGTAGAAGAAATGTCTCTCTCACTGACTCTTTACTAGCTAGTCACATGATAACTCTGTATAATGGTTCTCCTTTGTACAATCTCAACTGCACTATCCACACTTTGGAAGGAATTTGTATCCAAAAAACTCCCCTCAAGATCACTGCATCTTTGTGTACTATCATCCGAGCACACATCTACAAACTGAGTACTGACATCGGACTCATCCCCATCTACTAACAACTTAGAGTCCTCCTCCCAAGGGTATGATAAGTCAAGCATGACTCACTGTAGGTAGAGTCACTCTCATGAGTTACCGAGGAAGTAACCTGATAATCCCTCTCCTCATGTGTGCTATAACCTTGCACATGTCCACCAAAAAAGGTATCACTACTAGGTACCTCTACAAACACCTCAATTGTAGGAGTGGAAGCCCTGGCTGAAACAAAATCCTTTCACTCATATGCTTCCCAATCCTCACCCATGAGTTACTGTAGAAAAGGATTCTGGAACCCACCACCACCAGATGAAAATGCTAAGTCCACACCCAATGTGTGATATAAAAAACCAGACACACTGCAGCACCCATCATCCTCATACTCAATATCTGAGGTATCCACATTACTAGTATCAACATCATCTATCTGAGACCCCTCTGCTATATATGGTTTCATACATGACTCCATGTCATCATGTGAATCATATACACTATGGCATGAACCTATGTCACTTGACTCATCTATAACACTCCAATCCTGAGTGTCATTACTAGGTAGCTCCATTCTCACATCCTCAATACAGGAAAAGACTACAATCTCCTCTACTGAATCCACACTGCGACAACTATCATAAACATTAGAGCTATTAGAGCTCAAATACTCCTCATAGTCCTAAAAACTAACACCATAATCCAAGGTTTTAGAATCCATAGTGATATCTACAACATCCTCTACTCTCCCACTATCTATAGCATCAGTGACAAGCTCACATAAAGAACTGCTATCCGAAAACCCAGATCTTGTATCGTTGGTACTACTACCAACTAATGTAAAACTACCATTAATGGAAGTGGACATGTCACCATCCTAATCTGTGTCACTAAATCTGGTAGGATCAAGATGTTGAAACTCAGTACCACTATCTACCAACAAGACAAACACATCCACATGTCCGTACAAAACCCTCCACCCTCAGGTGTGCAAATAGGACTAGTGGTTGATCCACTAAGCACAGAAACATCACCATAATCTGTGGCTGCTGAAAACTCAACATGGATATTTCTAGATGTCTCACCTGTAAACAACTCATGTCTCTCCTCATATCTTCCTTGTGACGAGGACTTATTGAACAAAGAAACTAAGTAGTTTGTTTCTTTATCGACAGTTGTAAGATCTAAAAGTGGCACATTTAATCTTTCTAGTGTTTTCCTTCATTTCCCTATATCCTTAACTAAGGCATTTCTTTTCTTTCTTAACTTAGATAAACTCTCTAACCGGTTCCCATGTTGTCCAAATTTCATGTATATGTCCATAACTGCAATTAAAGAAAGAGTCCTGGTCACTCAATTCAAACAAGTAAGCCCAATAAATTCCACCCCACAAGATGGCAGGAAACCGCTTTGATACCATTGTAAAGATCCTTCCTGACTCTTGTATGCACCCTAAAATGGTCGCCTAGACTTTGGGCCCCATTTATTATTTTATCAATTTATCAAATCCCTGAATCAATATTTTCAAATATCAACAATATCAATTATATCAATTTCCTTGATCAAATCATAATCAATTCAATATTTCCTAAGGTTT
>MU225317.1:1005925-1030146 GCA_018584345.1 Thuja plicata
TTTCATAGATTAATATTGCATTTGTATTTCCTTTCATAGATTTAGCCATGCATTGTTATCATATAGAGTAGATCTCATTTTTATGCATTTGAATCTCTCGTTTCATGGTGTATTTGCAATAGACACAACTAGGTCAATCTGAGGGCCTTCATTTTACTTTTTTACACATCCATGACTAGAGAGCTATGGATCGATATTTGAGGCCTCATTCTTGAGCAACCTTGAATGGAATGATTCATAGAAGTGTGACAACATTTATGCACACAACTCTAACCCTCAATTAACACCAAATTCTGATTTCTCATAAATATTTTGATCTCTTTTGCAAGTTAATGTTGAATTTGGAGTACAATACTTTTAATTTTCAATTTTCAAATACAAGTAACCATTCAAAGATAAATTACAATGCATTCTATTTCATTTGAATTCAAAACTCCAATTAAAAATTATCAACACCATACATAGCATTAAATAACAATGATAATTCAACATTACACTTCCCAAAGTAATGTATTAAAACTTGGAACGTTTTCATGTTGATCTGACTCCCTGACTTGCCACGACTTCCTCTCTAACTCCATACAATGACTGGTTGCAGCTTAGTAAAGAGTTGGCAGCTGCTCTAAATGTAATCATACCTTGAACTGAGATGTCATAGCCCTATGCATGTCTTTCCAATTTCATTTACTGAAGCAAGCAGCAAAAATTTAAAACATTTCATCATTTAATACTCTCACAATTTACCAGCATTTGATGTTGATTCAAAGTGTCTTAAACATGAAAGAATTCACATTCATCTTAGTTTTCCTCCTAACCCTCAATCAAATCCTTCACACTTCATGAAACCAATTTCAAAGAAGAAATAGTATAATGAATCATGAATTCAATTTCTTCACCATGTCTTTTATAATCTCTCCATAAGAAATCAAACCCTACATTTCACTTACATAAAGACTATGCATTATGTGCACATTTGAAATATAATAAACTATTATATTTCTTTCCATTTAATGATGAAAAAAACCCTTTCATTAAAATAACAATATTTAGACACATAAGGTCCATGTTTTATGAGCTAGGGATTTAAAACTTCTCAACCCGATTCCAACGAGCTATAACACTAAGATGCCCAAAATACAATCCTAATAAAAATAGCAACCTTAGCCGATTTAATTAAATAATAATCATAATTCACTCATTTTGTGAAAACAACTGAGGGAGTATCAGAATCAAAATTTGACAGCCAGAAATAAAATCTAAGAGCATCATATAACTCCTCTAAATTATCTGAGCTCCGTGTAATCAACAATTGACTTACTATAAATAGTAATTCCCTCAAAATGAGGCCAAAACCCACAACAGGGTCCTCTAATCACCAGTATTAGCCTACAAGGACCCAATGATAGGCTAAATCCACTAAGTCCAATGCTCGCTCAAAATGGGGACATTACACTTGACCATGAAACAAGCCTTTTTACAAGAAAAAATGCTCCTCCACTTGTACTCTTTTTTCCATCCACACTACCTGCACAGTCAGTGTTAGTATAAGAATGTAAAATAAAATCATCATATTTTTCATACCACAATCCATACTCTATTGTTCTTTCCAAGTATCTAAAAATTCTTCTCATAGCAACAAGGTGTGTTTCTTTAGGATCTTCTTGATATCTCGCCACAATTCCGACTGCATTTGCAATATCTGGTCTGGTGTGAGTTAGATATTGTAGGCCTCCAATCATTGATCTGTACTTTTTTTGAGAAACACTCTAACTCTCATCTATATTAGTAATTTTATAACCAGTCACCATGGGTGTCCTACCAGGTTTACAATCTTCCATTCTAAATTTCTTCAACCTCTCCTTAAGATTCTTTGACTGAGAAATGAAAATCCCATCTTTATTCTGATTAATTTGTAAGCTAAGAAAAAACTTGATTTCACCTATCATGGACATCTCAAATTCATTTTCCATTTCCTTAGAGAACTTATTACTCATCTCGTCATTGCCTCCAAAGATAATATCATTAACAAAAACATCAAGTATCAAAATTCCTTCTTTACTAGTTCTCAAATATAAATTACTCTCACTATTACCTTTCCTAAAACCAAGACTTAGTAGATACTTATCCAATCTTGCATACCATGCTCTAGGTGCCTATTTTAGTCCATACAATGCTTTCTTCAATTTACAAACCATGTCTTCATTCTCTGTCAAAGGAAATCCATCAGGTTGCTCAATGTATACCTCTTCCTCTAGATCTCCATTCAGAAATGCAGATTTCACATCCATCTAATATACTTTAAAGTCTTTGTGTGTAGCATAAGCAAGAAAAAATCTTACTGCTTTCAACCTAGCAAGAAGAGAAAATGTCTCTTCAAATTCTATGCCTCCTTGTTGCGAGTATCCTTTACAAACCAGTCTTTCTTTATTTCTTACCATTGTTCCTTCCTCATCTATATTGTTTATGAAAACCCATTTAGTCCCTATAACATTCTTGTATTTAGGTCTAGGAAAAAATTCCCAAGTATTATTCTTCTTTATCTGATCAAATTCTTCTTTCATAGATTTAATCTAAGATTCATCTCTACATGACTCATCATTAGTTTTAGGTTAAATCAAACAATTTTTGTTTCTTAATGTGGATCTTGTCATCATGCCTCTATCAGCATTGCCAATAATTTGAGCTTTAGGATGGTTTTTCTTAACATACCTTGGTGTCTTTTGAATTTTAGTAGAATCATTTAGACATACTTCAATTTCATTGTCAACTTCAAGAGTTTCCTCTTGACTGTCGGTAACCTACCCGTTCTCTATAATTTGATTATAGCCATACATTCTTTCTTAAATCTAAAACTTCTCATCAATCCTTATATTAGCACTTTCAATTATCTTCCTCAATTTTAGATTGAAACATTTGTATGATTTTCTCTTAGTGGAATAACCAAGGAAGATCCCTTCATCACTTCTAGCATTCAAATTTCCCATCTCATCATCTCTTTTAATATAACATTTATACCAAATATTCTAAAATATTTTATAGGAGTGTGATTAAACCATAGTTCATAAGGAGTCTTATGTGTACCTTATCTGGTCTGAATTTTTTTCAAGTTATAAACAACAATACCAACAACTTCTCTCCAATGAACATGTGACACATTTCCTTGTTAGGATTAAGTAATACTGAGAGGGGGGTGAATCAGTATTAAAACACTTAAAATAAACTTTAAACCAATTCAACATAAACCATAAGCAGACTGAAATCAAAATAACATAAAAAAAAATAACATAGTACTCATAACACCATTATTTGTTGTCGAGGAAACCCTGGCCAAGGAAAAACCCTGGTGGGGATGGTACCCACAAGCATGCACTAAAGTATAATGTCCCTGTTAGGAGACCTATCCTGTTAGGAGATGAATATTATATAGTGCATTTCCTTTTTAAATGAATAACAACCCTGTTAAAGGTATACAATACCCTATTAGGGGCCAACTGATCTTATAGCTCTTACAATATACTTTTGTTACAAAGTGTTCTTAGTAATGAACAAAACAAGCATCTTCAATGCTTAGATAGTTTCGATCATAGATCTTCAATGATCTTTGCCAACCCTTTGCTCTTCCATTTTCATCTCTCATATCACATATTCCACCATCATACTTCACTCAACAAAAATTCTTCATATATCTATCATTATCTTTACCAAGTCGGCTCTCTTAACCAAATATTACATAGTCTGCTCTCAATACAAAATACAATTAATAATGAAAATATCAAATAGATAGTCGGCACCCTTACATAATCAAAATATAGATTATTAACAATCATAATCTATCTTAGCTTGCTAGGAGTCCACATCATACTCCCCAAATCATCGCTTCAGTTCCACTGCTCTGTATCATTGTTCTGCTACTGTCATCTGTCTTCATTTCATTGTAACTCTTTGTAAACTTTACCAAAATAAAATCTATCTTAGATGTGGGTTGTAAATACCCCATATTATCTCCCACTAATCCCGCTCATCTTAACTCATTGATCTCGATCTTCGATACCCAAAATACCTCTGTATTTATGCTTTGTACTTAGTCGATTCCAAAATAGAATCACCAAAACTTAACTCCAGATCAATCGATGAATATGACAGATGTGTTGCCATAAATGACAACCAAAAATTGAATCATAACACACAAAATTGATCACTTTCCAACAATTTCCTTCTAGCAACATGGTTCTAGTAGCATCTAATATTGTTTTGTTTCTTCACTCTGCAATCCCAATATGTTGAGGTGTTCTAGGAGCTAATGTTTGTATGTATATTACATGCTCTTCACAGTATTTATTAAATATATCTGAAGTAAAATCTCCATCTCTTTCTCATCTTAACCATTTTATCTTTAAACGCGATTCATTCTCAACTTTAGCTCTAAAAAATCTTAAACTTATCAAAAGCCTCAAACTTTTCTCTAAGAAATCAACCCACATCATTCTAGAGAAGTCATCAAAAAAATTATGAAATACCTCTCACCATAATAAGATCTTGTTCTTGTAGGACCACATAGATCTGTATGCACCAGATCCAACCTTCCTTTTACTGAGTGGGATTTGCTTTGAAAACTGATTCTAGTGTTTTTTGTCATTACACATTCTCTACACATGGTGTTAGATGATTTCACAATCTTCAGTAGATCTCTAACAACATTAGTCATACACGCGTTCACAATATTATCAAAATTCACATGACAAAATCTTTTGTTCCATAAGCAACTATCATCAATCTTCGCAAAAAAACATGAAGCCTCAAAAGTATTCAATTCAAATACATTACCTCTTTATTTAGTACCAGATGCAATCAAATCTCCTATTTTTCTTTTGATAGAACATTTTGCATCAATGAACTTTATTTGATAACTCTTGTCTACAAGCTGTCCAAAAATTAAAAATTATGTTTAAGTTCATCAACAAGCAATATATCATCAATATAGATTTTACCATCCAAAGAGATAGATCCAACTCCAATGATAAACTAAGGAGTATTGTCACCAAATATGACTACACCACCATCATATTTTTTTAGCTAAACAAACTTATTTTTGTCACCATTCATATGATGTAAACAACCACTATCTATGATCCATTTAGATTTCTTCTCAACATGTGAAACTAGGGCTTTCTCTTCATGAATAGGTTCATCATCCTCAATAGAAAAAAATTTAATCTCATCATATTCAAAAAAATCATCATTAGACACACCTTCACCAACATAGTAATATTTTGTATTCCTTGAATAATCAGGTTTATGAAACTTTGGTTTGTGTTTAGGAACCCTTGTAGGAAATCTAGATAGAAAATGACTTATCTTATTGTATGAAAATCATTTCAAAGGCAACTTTCCTTAAAACTTACCCTTACCTATCTTTTCTCTTCTTGCGATCAGGGCCACAATTTCATCTAACTTCCTTTCTTCTTCCTATATCTTTTCCCAATCATCAACATATTCACCAAGCTCTTCTCGCAAGTCACTTCTGCTGGTGCTCACAAGACTTGATAAAGTATTTTTGTAGTTATGCAGAGTTGTCGTGAATGTTGACTCAGCCTTAGGTAAATAATTTCCTAATTTTGAGGCCTCAAAAGTAGTTAACTTTCCAATCAACATCTCTGTATTGAATTTCATCGTCAAAGGTATGATCTCTTCTATTTCTTGCACTTTGGTTTTATAAACAGGTGTCAGGGATCTAAGAATCTTTGTGATTACTTCTTCCTCTCTATATGCGCCTCCAGAGTTTCTAATGCCAATAAAAACCTTAGTAACCCTATGTACATATGCTCTAACATTCTCATCATCTCTCATTTTCAACATTTCCATCTTTGTCTTCCATTTCTGCAACTTTGCCTGCTTAGTAAAATTGTCTCCTTCATTTAATGCTTCTAATGTTGTCCAAATTTGATGTGCAGAGTCCAAATCTTTAACCTTTGTGAATTCACCTTCAAAGAGCACACTAATAAGTGCTTTTCTTGAAACCATGTTATAAGAGAATAACTTATTTTCATCATCAGTGGGTTTATCTAGTTCATCTTCAGGCTTGATCTCTTCATTTTTATTTGTAATCATCCAGTAGTCAATTCCAAAACATAGCAAATGAGTTCTCATATTTTTCTTCCAGTTGTCAAAGTTTTCAGGATCAAACTTTGAACTATCCTTCTAATGAAATGTCATCTTCAGGATCACCTCAAGCTTTTAAGCTTTCTCTCTAAGGACTAGTTGCTCTGATAGCAATTGTTAGGAATAACAGTCCACCAACACAACTGAGAGGGGGGGTGAATTAGTTGAGTGACAGATTATTAAACTTTAAAGTTTGTAAACCAAAACTTTAATCAAATAATAATACAGTGAGAATAACACGATAACACTATATTTTGTTGTCGATTAAACCTTGTTAAAAGTAAAACCCTGGTGGCAATTGGCACCCACAAATAATGTAATGAGAGTATAGTATCCCTACTAAAAGATTTAGCCATGTTAGAATCTTATTAATGCATATAGTACATAGTCCTTATTAGAAGACAGGTCTAGTTAGGAGTCAAGAGTAACAATAGGCACACTACCTAAATAAGGTTAAATCCACCTTTAGGACTCACTGTCCGAAATATAGATGTATATGAAATATACAATTCAATGAATTGTCTGATAAAAACTATCTGATAGCAACTGTCTTTGCTTGGTCCATTCTAATGAAGTATCTTAATCACAACCTATACTCTACATTCAGAAAACACAAGCTCGCAGCTTCCACATTGTACACACAATACTCCACCACTTTTCAATAAGAAAATATCTCTCATTTATACACTATTACTATAACCAATTAGGTCGGCTAATTAAGGATTTCCCAATGTACAAATAATAAAATTGACCCTTGCTAAGATACACATGGTACCTTACACAATTAAACATTAATTACAATTCACCAAATACATTCATGGATCTAAAATCCATGCTCGCCACCTTTCAAATAGTTTACACCTCTCCATACGGCCTCAAATAGATCTTCACAAGATCACATACTTTAGATGACATCACCAACAACATAGCGACCCAAGAATCATAAGAAATATTCTCCAAAGAGTCTTCTACCATGCCTTAAGCTCGCAGGTCACAACTCATGTGCGCATCAAAGATATCTCCAAAATATAGAGATTGACTCTGTCCCAATTCTCTATCACAGTCCAGTAACCAGTTTCCAGTAAAACCACTTTATTACATTATATCTACAACATTATGCCAAGCGATCTTAGAGATATTATCACAACAAACCCCTTTACTCATCCCTATCTTCACATGCTCTGAATTAACCGTACAATGCACGTACACTTCTGTCATTCATCTACATAGTAGTAATAACATGTCTGTTTGTATTCTTCTTAAACATATGTTGACATCAATGACAAACAATGAATGTCATCACCTCTCATTGGTCCAATTCCAACACTAATATTGTTCTATTTCTTCACTCTTTAATCTCATTCTGTTGTGGTGTCCTAGGAGATGATTTTTGTCTGTATATTCCATGATCTTAGCAGTAGGTGTTAAACACATCTAATGTAAACTCTCCACCTCTATATAACCTTAAACATTTTATCTTCAAACCTGTTTCATTCTCAACTTTTTCTTTGAAAATCTTAAGCTTATCAAAATCTTCAGACTTCTCTTTAAGAAATGCAATCCACATCATCCTAGAAGATTCATCAACAAAGAGTATAAAGTACCTTTAACCATAGTAAGATATTTTTCTTGTAGGACAATAGAGATCTGTATGTACCGGATCCAACTTCCCCTTTGCTGAGTAAGATTTTCTCTGAAAACTGCTTCTATTTTTTTTTTCCATCACACACTCTCTACACATGGTGTTAGAAGGCTTCACAATTTTTGGTAAATCTCTGACTGCATTTGTGACACTTGATTTCACAATGTTATCAAAATTTATCTGACAGAACCTTCTATGCCATAACCAATTGTCATCAACCTTCACAACAAAATGAGTAGCCTCTGTAGTATTCCACTCAAACACATTACCTCTTAACTTTGTACCTGATGTGATCAAATCTCTTGTCTGAATTCTGATAGTACATTTCCCATCATTGAACTTTGAATGATAGCCCTTGTCTACAAGTCGTCCAACACTCAACAAGTTGTTCTTAAGTACATCAACAAACAATACATCATCAGTATTAGTTTTACCATCAAGAGAAATTGATCCTACTCCAATGGAAAATTTAGGAGTGTTATCACCAAATCTGACTACACCACCATCATATTTAATTAGCCGAACAAACTTATTTTTATCACCAATCATATGATGTGAACAACCATTGTCTATGATACATTATGATTTATTTTCATCATGTGAAACTAAGGCTCTTTCTTCATGAATAGGCTTATCATATTTTATAGAAATAAATCCAATTTCATCATAATCCACAACATCATCATCATACACACCTTCACTAGCATAGTAACATTCCTTATCCTTGGAATAATTAGGTCTATGAAACATAGGTTTATGCTTAGGAACCCTTGTAGGACATCTATATGTAAAATGACAAATCTTATTACATGAAAAAAACTTCAAGGGTAACTTTCCTTCAAATTTACCCTTACCTCTCTTTTCTCTTATTGCGATCAAGGCCACAAGCTCATCTAGTTTCCTTTCCTCTTTCTCTATTTTTTCCCAATCGTCGATATATTCACCAAGCTCTTCATACTTGTTACTTGTTGGAATAATGGAATGGTGTGTACTAAAAGGGGAGGGGTGAATCACTACCCTTAAATTTTTTTACCAATTAACCTGTAAACCTATAGTAATCAATTCCTTGCATTAATGACCATAGATGCTATTATATCTTTATGAATGTAATATCAAGTCACAAATTTGATTTGCATGTAAACATTCATGGAATATAAGTACACATGACACAAGACTTGGTAATGTAGAAAACCCCTGTTAGAAGGTAAAAACTGTGGTAAGGATGAAACCCACAAAGCTTCATTATCTGCTGAATGGAAGGTGTCGGTTAAGGCTACAAATTTGATCACTTCTGATGATCTTACCCTATTAGGAGTAACATTTTAGACTGGTTAGGTCTACTCAGTTAAGAGATTTAGCTACACTATTTAGTGTGCACTTGGTTAAGAGATTTACATAAGGATTGTTAAATCCACCTTCTTAAAGGATTTGTTCTATTTTCTACACTTGTTAGAATGCAGTCAAAAATACTTATTGACCTGATTATATGAAATCTTGAATTAATGAGTATAGATCCTTTAAGCTCACAATGTATGTGTATCACCTATAGTGATTGATTAATACCTCTGTTTTGATCGATAGCCTTGAATCTTGTTCTTCATAACTTATTTCATCTTTTGTTGTCCTTTTGCATAAAACTCTCTGTCTGATCCATAGATGTCTGCTTCAGATATAATCATCAATCTCTGATTGATTTCTACATCTATTTATACAATGAATTAATGTAAATAGGTTTCACGCTATACAATGATAACTCTATGATCAAAGGTTTACAACTTGACCTTGATCTCCTAGTTTGCATGTTTACAATCAGTTAGACTGATTAAAACAATTACATGTTCTTTACTTGTCCCTGAAGAAATGGTTTTAAAGATAAGCTTTAAAGATAAATATAAAACTCAAGTGTTTTATCTAACGGGTAACTCAGATCCACATTTATTGGAAATAAATTTGTCTCTCAGTAGACTGGTGCTCGGGTTTCTATGTAGTCTTTTGTCGGTGATGTATCTGTAGACATTCTTCTTCTCAGTTTTCTCTATAGACTGTATGTCAGTTTACAATGTAGACTATGTTGTCGATTTACACTATAGATTGTGTTGTCAGTTTACACTGTGAGCATTCTGTCAGTGATAGTGCACTTAGCATTTTAGGTGACCTCTGTGAACTGTTGTGTCAGGTTGCACTGTAAACCTGTCTTTCAGTGATCATGTTACCAACGGTTCAAAAACAATTTCCTTTGTATACTAATGGAAAAATATGATCATCAATCTCCCCCTTTGACATTAGTATCAAAAACTGATATGTGCAAAACTAAAATGTTTAGTATATACACCATGTGTTTACCTTGTCAATATGACTCCCCATATGTGCATGCCTTGATATAGTATATGTACATGTTTCTTCCTTTACACATATATATAATTCCCCTTTTATTATTCCCCCTTTCACCTTATCATTTCCCCTTTCATCATATCATTTCCCCCTTTTTTGAAAATAATGACAAAGTTGTAATTCTTACCATTTTTCAAAAATGTGGGAATGGGATTTCTGTATGTCTTCCATCTTCTTCTCCCATTTCTCTTTGAGGTGCTCAAGGGTCATGAATTTGAAGGTGATTCTGGCGTGAATATCATATATTCTCTCTATAATAGACATCTCTGGGGTGGAAATCAATGTTCTTTTCAAAGTTATATGTTGTTGCAATAGTGTGAGATTTGGTAGTAGTAGAGCTTGGAGCTCGGTTACCTCATCTTGGATTTTGGTTTCTGCCTCTTGAATCTCTAGTCTCAACCGTTTAGATTTTACTATCTTCTCATAATGCAACTTTAATGCATTTTCAGCGGTTGTAAGACCTTGTGCACTTGCCTTAAGATCTTCATCAATTTTGGCCAACTTGTCACTATGCTCAGTAGTGAAAGTTTCTAATGTGCACAACTTTTGAATTATGTTTACTACTTCTAATATTATTAGTTCTATAGTAGTAACTAATTCAGAAAGTTTTACCTTTTCTTCTGCCACTTCCTGGCTGATTCTCTTTGTAAGATTGTATAGACACTTTTGCTCAGCACGTTCTTTTATTTCCTTGTTTGCATCAACATTATGTGATGTGATGGCGTCGATAAGAATTGATAATTGATCAAGTATAGGTGCACTTTGATCAATATCTGTGTCAGGTACTATTTGCAATAGTATTTCCTTGGTTTTCTCCAGGACTTGTGAGTTCTTGTGCTCCTTCCTGAGCTTGTCCTGAGTTGCCTTTCTTTTACAAAGTTCAGCATACTTTGTAAGTGACTCTGGATCCAATGTCCTAGGATCACAGTCTGGTATGTCAATAATTTCATCCAATGTTACTGGATTTTGCAATTGTAGTGGAAGCACTTGTATATAGTACCATAGAAAGTTCCTTTGCTTTGTCTGATGTACTTGGTGAAGGCTTTGGAGGTGTTGTGCCTTTATCCTATTTCTCAGTATTTACCTGTCGGTTGGTTGTAGACGTCTCTACATCAACCTTATCTTTTTCTATAGCTTTCTCTTCCTCGATATCCTTGGCATCACCTTGTTTTTCTTCTCCACTTGTACCTTTATGTTCATCATTTGTGTTTTTCTTCTCCTCATTACCCTTATCCTTAGGTATGCTTGCATCATGGTCAGGTGTCTTCTCCTTTTCTTCTGAGATGATATTGATAGCTTGTATCAATAATGGCATTTCTCCTGGTATATTGACCTATGCAACATCCTGTGTTTCCTTTTCCTTTTCTTCTCCTTGATCGATGGTCACATTAATATCTTCATCATTCTTTACTTCATCTGCAGGATCACTTCCAATGATGTCTATTATAGTTATATCTATAGTATCCTTTAATGATTGTAAGATTTGTGGTATGTCATCCATGGCCTGGCTTGCATGTGTTGTCAGATATATTGGATTGACATCCTCAGTGTCATTTAGAATGATGTGCTCTGGGCTTGGTGTATCATGTTTCTCTTCATTGTGAGGGCTTTCGGTAAGAGGTAATACCTTCTCGGGGATTTTATCCTCTTTAGGTATATTAAGTATTCCTCTCCAAGCTTCATCACTTTCTTTGTCAAGCTCTATTAGGCTGCCCTATAGTACTTTGTAAGCACTCAATTTTTCTGAGAACTTCTTTGAATGCTTCTTCATCATTTCATCAATTTCTTCCATCTTTGACTCAGGTGGCATAATTGTTACTAGGGATCTTTCCCTTATCTCTTTTTCAGTTTTCAGTGCATATGTCCACCTTGTTCATAGGTTGTTATTAATTTCTTGTGGCATCATCTTATCAAACTATACAGATACATACTTGAATACAATCATTTCCTGAATGATGGCTTCCTCAATCTTCTTCTAATCCTCAGGAGATAAGGTTAGCCATTTCCTTATCTTAGGATTTGATATGCTACATGTCTTGACAATTGATGCTACAATCTCATCAATTGTTGTAGGAATTTTTTTCTTTTCAACTTGTTCATCTTGTTCAGTGTCTTCCTTATCTTCCTTGCTTCAAATTAATCTCCTTCTTCTCTTTGGTTGTTATGTTTGCCCGGTTTGAGGATTTCTTTTATAATTCCTCACTTGTCCTTTCTTAACTAGTGGCGAGTCTTTATCTTTTATGGTTTGATTCCTCTTCCTGGATGCAGCAGTAGTTCTTGGTTTCTTTGCAAGTGGAGAATCAGACTCAGTTGACTCAGAGTCACTCACTTGTTCACCTTCACTGATGGGTGACTGTCCCTTGGTGTCATATTTTTTTTATTTCTTCATCATCAACCAACAACTTCTTTTGAAGTGTCAACCATTTTAGTCTTCTTTATGTCAATCTTCTTCACTATTAGGCCTATTTGAATTATGGCTTTAGCTTCTTCATAGGTGCCAAATCTTGGTAGTGATTTGTCAACTGCCTCATTTAGTAATGCTTCATTAGCATTTGTGGCCTGATCAATTTTGATTTCATAGTCAAGAGGTGGTAACCATTTTTTCCTCGGTATAGCTGGTTTGATCAAGGTGGTGTTGGTATCCACTATGAAACATATATCATCCCTATACTTTTCCACCTGTTGTTCAGGTATCCTTGTCCTCTTTTGCATTCTATATTTGAATCCCGTGAAATTTGCATCCATGACTGATGTAATTTTTTTCCCTAGTGACTTAATAAATTTGCTAATTTGAATTGTCACTGGTCAGGTAGTGTCCCAATTGACATTACCGATAGATGGGAAGAAGTTATGGAAATATAAAAATGTACACATGAGGAGTGATCCTAACTTACATGAATTAGTCCTTTCTAACCTAATTATCTTTATGTTCTCCTCCAATCTCTTTAGTAGAAGCTTGAATAGGTCCAGTTGTAATCTCTTCTTCACAATCTTATGGGCAGTGTCAACTGCTCCATTTACTATGTTGTTTAACTAGCTGGCTTGGAATACCTTGTATTCCAATACACATGCACTGAACTTCAGTTCTAGATCGGTGATGGAGTTTACCTTTGAACCTCTGCCATCCCATACTGCATCTGTCATATTTTCTATATTGGGGCGAGGAGGATGTTTGAGTGCTTTGACCTTTTTGGTTACTGGATAACCGGTTACTACATGTATTACATCCTTGGTGATTGGTTTTGGCTTGTCCAGCCACATCTTTCGGTCATGTACTTGGCTAAGAACTATCCGAGTTCACGCAGTCTTGAATTCCTTCAGGAACATTAGGGAATTTTTCAACCCTTTTACCTCTATATGCTTATGTTCATCCTTGATGGTTCCATCTTTGCAAAGCTTCTTGTAAGCTTCTTCAACCTCGAGATCTCTGATCTCTACAATCTTATAGTGGATATATGCTCGTACATCTTCGACTAGCAAAACACTAGGTGGTATGCTTGAGAATGAACCAACATCTTCAGGTTGTAAAGCAACCTCAAGGCAGAATTTTTACTTAGGCTCTTCACATGTAGAGTTCTTGATCAGATGAACCCTTTTATCCTTTGCATTCTTGATCTTGGAAACGTGCGATGTGGTTTCCATGTTTCTACAGATTTAGGGCTTCTTTTGTAAACAAACTATGAGCTTGGTGAGTCTTAGTTACTCACTTGATCTGTTGTAGCTGCTGGGAGTCTGTCTGAATAGCCATGAATGTGCTTGTGAGTCACTCTGATGTCTGGTCATTGTTCTTCGCTCTGTTTTGCTATGTTTCACTCTGCTCTTCGCTCTTAATTTCTTTTTGATCGAATGAGATTTCTGTTGCCCTTTTATAAATGATTCCCTAAGTGGTGCAATTAATGTTTTACCTACTTCTCAGTGTTCAAAGATGGAGTCGCTCAAGGAACATACTAACTTCATTCTCATTGAGAATGCGATCCTCAGGGTAGGTGTCAATTCAATTGACCTTTCACATATTTACCGACGGAGCTCAGTATGTAGCAAAGAATACATTGTCTTTTTACATGATTACCGATGATGCTCGGTTTACACTAACAACTTAGTTTTTATATGTATACCGGTGATTCTCGGTATGCATTGACCGATGAGATTGGATTCACAAATTCATAACAAGTAATACCATAGTGCATCTTTATCCATGCTAGTTTGGCATTTTATAAATGTATATATGAACTGATGTAAAATATAACTTTGTATAATGAAATTCCATACTTACTTATTCTACTTAGGTGGGGGTGGTGATATCACCAGATCCATTGGATAAGGTGTCACCAATTGTATTTCTTGGTCCAGCATCATAGTGTTTGTATCTTTCCTCCACATTTTGTTTCTCATCTTCCTAATGTCTTCAATGGTATTGCCATTGGAAAAAGTACTTGACTCTGTCACTTGGTCTCTGCAGTCCTTGCTTAGATGACCAACCCTATGATAGTGTAAGCATGTCATTTTGGGGTTAGTCAATCTTCTAGACTTTCTCATCCATTTTACCATGCATTTTGCAACAATGTGTCCATATCTACCACATGTTGTGTAGTTTGTCCATGTGTTGTAATCCCAAACATATGAGTTACCAAATCTTTTCGGTTGATGAATATTTCCTTGTTCTTTAGGTTGCAATGCTTGCTTTTTCTTCTTCCTGCATTCAAGAGATGTGTGCCCATGTATTTTGCAAGTAGAACAATATTTTTCCATGTAGGTTTCCTTCTTTGGTTTTTTCACCTTAGATTTGCATTCATGTGCTTTGTGTCCATTCTTGTTACAATTATAACATTTACCTATGAATGTAGATGTGGATTTAGGAATACCTTTAGCTTTTCTCCTGCAAACATTTGATGTGTGGCCTATTTTTCTATAGTGATTGCATGACTTCTTCCTTGGTCTTGGATTTGTGTAGACATATTTTTTATCATCTTGGTATGATGATTCTCCATGCTCGGTATACCCTAGACCGGTATTTTTGTTGAGTCTCCTTTTCTCATTCAAAAAATCATCCATTATTTTGTGCTTTCTTCAGCTTTCTTGATCATATCATTGTGTTGTTTCTGAATCCTTACTTCATTCTTTAGTTTTTCATTTTCTTCTCTTAGCTCACCAATAGCCTCCAATTTCCCATTCAGTTCTATGTTCACTCGGTTTTCCTCATGACTCATAAGAAAAATTTGATTGGTGATCTCATGATGATTTTCAGTAAGTCTTTGTATTTTAGTCTCTCTCTCTCTCTCTCTCTCTCTCTCTCTCTTGTAGCTTTTCAGTGATCTTCCTCCTGCCATCAATAGCTAATGTTCTTTCTTGTTCAACTTGTCTAGCATTATTCATAACATCAATCATCCTTACCACCTATGTCTCTTGACTGATTTGCAGTACCTTTACTTGCTCTATCAGATTTTTATTGATTTCATTTATACTTGTGATGCTTCCTTCAGATGTGTCTGATGTATTGCTAGATGTAGATCTTGATGACTCAAACAAATCAGGTATCTCTTCTTCATTATAGTCTATTTCATTGCAGAAAGATGCCATAACGTTTCTTTCATCTAGTATCCCTCTCATCTTGATTCTTTCTTATTTATATTGCTCATAGAAGATTTGTATCTACAACTTCTAATTTTCAATATTCTTGTCTAGTTTATACCTTTCCATTGTATGATCTTTTCTCTCAAGTGATTTAAAATTTTCCAAATAAGAGATCTAGCTCTGATACCAATTGTTGGAATAATGGAATGGTGTGTACTGAGAGGGGAGGGGTGAATCGGTACCCTTAAAATTTTTTATCAATTAACCCTTAATCCTATAGTAATCAATTCCTTGCATTACCGACCATAGATGCTATTCTATCTTTATGCATGTAATATAAAATCACAAACTTAATTTGCATTTGAAAATTCATAGAAACATTCATGAAATGTAAGTACACATGACACAAGAGTTGGTAATGCAGAAAACCCTTGTTAGAAGGAAAAAACTGCGGTGGGGATGAAACCCACAAAGCTTCACTATCTGTAGAATGGAAGGTGTCGATTAATGCTACAAATTTGATCACTTCTGATGATCTTACCCTATTAGGAGTAACATTTTAGACTGGTTAGGTCTACTCGGTTAAGAGATTTAGCTACATATTTTAGTGTGCACTCGGTTAAGAGATTTACATAAGGATTGTTAAATCCACCTTAAAGGATTTCTTCTATTTGCTACACTTGTTAGAATGCAGTAAAAAATACTTATTGACCTGATTATATATAATATTGAATTTCTAAGTATAGATCCTTTAAGTTCACAATGTATGTGTATCAACTATCATGATTGATTAATACCTATGTTATGCTCGGTAGCCTTGAATCTTATTCTTCATAACTGATTGCATCTTTTGTTGTCCTTCTACATAAAACTCTCCGTCTGATCCATAGATGTCTTCTTCGGCTACAATCATCAATGTCTGATTGATTTCTACATTTATTTATACAATGAATTGACCTAGATAGGTTTCATGCTATACATTGATAACTCTATGATCAAAGGTTTACAACTTGACCTTGATATCCTAGTTTGCATGTTTACAATCAGTTAGACTGATTAAAACAATTACATGTGCTTTACTTGTCCCTCAAGAAATGGTTTTAAAGATAAGATTTAAAGCTAAATATAAAACTCAAGTGGTTTATCTGATGTGTAACTCAGATCCACATTTCTCAAAAATAAATTTGTCTCTCGGTAGACGAGTTCTCAGGTTGCTCTGTAGTCTTTCCTCGGTAATCTCTCTGTAGACATTCTACTTCTCAGTTTTCTCTGTAGACTGGTCGGTTTACACTGTAGACCGTGTTGTCGGTTTACATTGTAGATTCTATTATCGATTTACACTGTGATTATTCTGTCGGTGATAGTGCATATAGTATTTTCAGTGACCTCTATGAACTGTTGTGTCAAGTTGCACTGTAAACTTGTCTTTCAGTGATCATGTTACCGATGGTTCAAAAATTGTTTCCTTTGTATACTAATGTAAAAATATGATCATCATTACCTCTATTGGTGTGCTCAAGACTTGATAAAGTATTTTTTCATTGTGCACAGTCGCTTTGAATTCAGATTCCACCTTAGGTAATGTATCTCCTAGATTTGCAACCTCAAAGGTGGTCAACTTAGAAATCAAAACCTCTCTGTTGAAGTTTGTTGACAAAGGTATGATCTCTTCTATGGCTTGCACTTTAGTTTTGTAGATAGGTGTCAAATATATGAGAATATTTTTTATCACTTCTTCTTCATTATATGTGCCTCCCAAGTTTTGAATGCCTGTAATAACCTTTGTAACCCTTTGTACATATGCTCTGACACTTTCATCATCTCACATTCTCAAAATCTCCATTTTAGTCTTCCAATTCTACAAATTTTCCTACTTAGTAAACTTATCTCCTTCATATAGTGCCTCTAGTCTTTTCCATATTTTATGTACACAATCCAAGTCTTTAACCTCTATGAATTCACCCTTAGAGAGAACGCTAATCAATGCTTCTATTGCAACCATATTACAACTAAATAACTTCTTTTCATCTTCATTAGAATTTTCTAATTCATCTTTAAGCTTGATCTTATGATCCTTCTTTGTATTCATCTAGCAATCAATTCCTAAATAGAGCAGGTGAGTTCTCATCTTGTTCTTCCAACTGTCAAAATTTTCAAGATCCAATTTTAGACTCTCCTTCCTATAGAACGCCATCTTCGGGATCACCCCAAGCTATTAAGATTTCTCTTAGAGGACCACAAGCTCAGATACTAATTTTAGCAATAATAGTCCACCAACACAACTGAGAGGGGGGTGAATCATTTGTGTGCCAAATAATTAAAATTTCAACTTAAAAACCAATTATTCAATGCAAATTTGAACACAACCAAAAAAACACCACAACACGAGCAATTTTTATCTAGGAAACCCTGTTAAGGGAAAAACCCTATGGGGAATTAGCACCCACAAATAATGCACTGAAAGTATTGTATCCCTATTAGGAGATCTATCCCTAATATAAGATGAGTATTACATACAATACATAGTCCATGTTAAAGGACACACTCTATTAGGAGTCAAGAGAAATAAGAGGCTCACTGCTCAAATGAGAAGGTTAAATCCACGTTCTGGACTCATTGTCCAAAGTACAAATATAGAAGTATACAATAACCAGTAAACTGGCTGATAGAAACTTTCTTTGCCTAAACATTTCCAATGAAGTCCATCACAATCACTATCTCTTCTCTACATCTAGCAAACTTCACAATTAAAATCTCACAGCTTCCGTATCATACTTCCACATTACCTCATCAAGAAACAACTCTCATTTATACAAGTTACAATAAGAAATTAGGTCAGCCATTTAGGACTTCCCCAATACATACATAATTACATAGACCCTTTCTAGGATACATATGGTACCTTAAACAAGTAAATATCAAATACAAATCATCAATTATAGTCCAAGATCCATAATCCACATTTTTCATCCTCTAAACATATTACACCCCTGTAGTCGGCCACAAATAGGTCTTTGCAAGATCACATGCCTCAACTGACGCCACCAAGAACCCAGTGACCCAAGAATCACAGATAAAATTCTTCAACATGTCTTCTACCATGCCTCAATCTTGCATATCATAACTCGTGCTTGCACCCAAGTTATCTCCAAAAATCAGAGACCAACTTTGTCATAATCCTCTGTCACTGCTCTATAACCAATCTTTACCAAAAGAAATGTAACTTATGCCAATAGTAATATCAAGACAGGTAATCTTAAAAATAAGATCTCTTCTCATCTCCGTATAGAGATCCATGCTCACATTGTTTGAAAGTCTATACAGTGTCCGCAAACTTATGTCAGTCTTTCCTATACCAGTGATAACAAGTCTGTCCGAGACTTATAAAGTATTCAACTAACACATATGTTGACATCACTGATAAAATATGGATGTCAAAACCTCTAACAGAACCAATTCCAATAGATGGTTGCTAGGTCAAAATCTAAATTCATTCATGAGTATTATGAATTGGAGTTGTTCAAGAAGTTGCAGAATTTGAGGCAGAAAGACATGAGTGTGGAGGAATATATAAAGGATTTTTATTAAATGACTATTAGATCTAGTCACAAGGAGGTATATAAGGAGAAGGTGGATAGGTATGTTAATGGTCTAAGATTTAATATTTAGGATGATTTGAGTATGTTGAGGATTACTACTATTGAGGATGCTTACCAGTAGGCATTAAGGGCACAAGATAAGTTGAAGAGGAGACAAGGTAGCCTTAGAGGGAAAGAAAAGAAAGTTAGCAACAATGGAAAAGAGAAGAAAAATATTGAAGTTGAATTTTATCAAAGAATACCTAGAAGAGGGAATGGTAGTAAGGAGTTCAATCCCGCACTTGTTTCAGATGTGGTGGCATAGGAAATAGGGACTTTCAATGTTTTGAAGGAAGTAATAAGAACATGGGTAAAACAAATCTTATGGCACATGAGGAAAAAACTACTGGTAAAGTTGTAGAAAATGAAGTTGAACCTAAGATAGGAGATTCTCTTAGGAGAGTCATGTTGAGTAAGAGGGAAGTTGAACCTTTACAAAGGTAGATTTTGTTTAGGACTGTTTGTAAATAAGGAGGTAAATGTTGTAAAGTTTTTATGGATAGTGGTAGTATTGACAACTTGGTATCAGAAGAGATGGTGCAGAAGCTTGGATTGAAGAGGCTTAAACACCCTTATCCTTATGGGATAGGTTGTTTTTTAGATTATCATATGGTGGAGGTGAGAGAGCAATGCTTAGTTAATTTCAACATTGGACCTTACAGAGATGAAGTATTATGTGATGTGGTGTCTATGAGTGCTTGTCATGTTCTATTGGGAAGACCTTGGAAATTTGATAGAGGGGATATTCATGATTGCAGAATAAATTTGGTCATAATAGAGAAGGATGGACATAAGTTTACTTTAGTTTCTTTGAAGGAATCAAAAGGAGGAAGTGCAAGGAATTTGAGTATGGTGAAGAGTTATTGTTCAGAGAAGCAGACTACATAGGTTAGTATGGATCAGAAGAAGGATCTTGCAGGTAGATCTGATGAAGGCAAGTTAGTATCTAATTGTAAGAAGGATAAAGTGGAGCAGCATGTGAATTTGGTTGCTGAACATATGAGGGTTTGTATCAAAGGTAGATTGGTTATGCAAAAGGGAAGAGGTAGTGATCTGAGATCTGGTGTTGATAGAAGGTATGATGGAGTGAGTACAACGAGGATTAAGTTGATGGATCATAGAGGAGAGTGCAGAGGTGTAGAGGCAGAGAGTTGCAGATAAAAAGGAGGTTTGGATCCAAAACAAGCATGGGATTTATGTTCTACGACTTGTCAAATATTCATAAGTTTCTTTTATGGAACATTTTATTTTACCTGGGGTGTCTGATGCAGGAGCATCTTAGGATCTTGGAAATCTTGCATCAACCAAAAAGATTTCCTTTAGTTTTTTTTCTATTCTATTTCAATTGGGGATTTTTTGGTGTTTTTGGTGGCGGTCGATCTCTGCTTTTTATTTTTGGTTGTGATCTTGTTCTTCGTTTCCTGGTTGATCATTGTGGTTTCCTATCGGTTTCCTGATCTTCCAGTTGGTTTTTCCAAGCATGATCATGCCAGCTCATTATTATGTTTGAGGCCGACATTTTTAAATGATAGCATCACTTAAATATTTTATTGGAGGTTATTCTTTAAGATTTGGGTCTTGACCTATTTGGGTGTAAACTATTTACTTATTTCTTGGGGAATGTAATCTTTTCAAGGTCGGCCAATTATTGTGATGACTTTATAATCTTATGGACTTGTTCCTAAGGAGTAGGATGATCTAATAAGATTATTTGGCTTAGCTTGAATAGAATTTGGAAGGTTTTGAGTGTAATCAGGCATGTGTGCTTAACATGTATGATTGCCATGTGAAACAACATGTTGCAAATCTGTTGTAAATGATTTTCGACAATAATAAAAAGGTGAATCCCTTGTTTTTACCTATTTTTTCTTGTTTTTTTCTATTGTGTTGTGTTGGATGCAAGGGTTGGACCGATATCCTTGAGGTTTCTCCATCCTTGACTACAACACAATAGAACAAAATAGAGAATGTGTTTCTAGCTAGTTTGTCAGCTCCTATAGATTCCAAAATAGAAATGGAAGATTATTTCCATGGATTTCATCACAAGGCTTCCAAAGGTACAAGGTAAGGATTGTATCTATGTTGTTTTTGATAGGATGAAAAAATATTCTCATTTTCATGTCATAAATTTAGTGTATAAGGATTCACGAATTGTTTATTTTATCTTTGAGGATACTTTTAGGCTTTATGGGTTAGCAAGGACCATTGTAAGCGACAAGGATAACAAGTTTATCCACCTTTTTGGACAAGATCTTTTTTGTTTGATTGGAAAAAATTTGACCCCAAGTACTACCTATCATACTTGAACCAATGGAAAAATGAAAATCACAAATAAATAGATATAGGGATACTTGAGAAATTATGTTATAGGGAAACAAATAACATGAGTCAAGTAGTTTAACCTTGGAGAATATTGCTTCCATTCTACACACCTCATATATATAGGTATGACTCCTTTCAAGGAACTTTATTGTCATGATGCTACTTTATTCATGGATTTGATAATTTCAGATAGTACTGTAATAGGGGCTAGAGATATAGTTCAACAAAGTTTATATATTGTAAAAGTACTCAAGAAAACCTACAACTATCCCAAAATCAGCCAAATTTGTAATGTGCTTGACATCAAACTAAAAAAAAATTGAGATAGGGGATTCAGTATTTGTGAGATTGCAACCTATGAAAATGGAGCTGAAAATTTGAATCCATGATTTAATGGACTTTGAATGGTCATACAAAGGGTTGGCGTGGTTGCATACGAGTTGGAACTCCCCAAGAACAAAAAATTCACAATATCTTTCATGTATTGTTTGTGAAGAAGGATCTTGGACACTAAGTTATTCCTTCTTATCATATCTGAGGTAAATCCCCTAATAGGGTCACATTTAACAAATGTGTTTGTAATCTTTAACACGATAAGTTCTTGACTGAGCGTACTTTAGAAGGGTACAATTTTATTGTGGGTTAAAATTCCCACAAAGGTTTTTCCCAAATTGGGTTTCCTCATTAAATCCTGTGTCAATGAGTTATATCATGTGTGAATGAGTTAATGTGATGTTGTTAGGTTTGTATGATTGACTACTGCTTACATTATTTGTTGAATTGGTTATTTACTGTATTCAGTACTTATCGAGTGAATCGGTGAGTTTAGTTTTAAGAGTTTAAGTTTTGATTTTTCTGATTCACCCCCCCTCCCTTCTCAATGGGACCAACAGTAAAAGTACTCAAGAAAACCTACAACTATCCAAAAATCAGCCAAATTTGTAATGTGATTGACATCAAACTTTAAAAAAAATTGAGGTAGGGGATTCAATATTTGTGAGATTGCAACCTATGAAAATGGAGCTGAAAATTTGAATCCATGATTTAACGGACTTTGCAAGGTCATAGAAAGGGTTGGCAAGGTTGCATACGAGTTGGAACTCCCAAAGAACAAAAAAAATCACAATATCTTTCATGTATTGTTTTTGAAGAAGGCTCTTGGACATTAAGTCATTCCTTCTATAAAAAATTTATGACTTGATGCTAAAGAGAAATTGATTTTGGAGCCCAAAGTTGTCATTGATACGTTGGAAAAGAGTTTGAAGAATAATTTTATTCTTCAATATTTTGTGAAGTGGAAGAATATTCTACTTGAGGATGTTACATGGAAAGGAGTGGAAATATTTGAACATCCTACCTTGAAATTGCTTGAGGAAAATAAATCTTAGGGAGGGAGGATTTGATGACATGTAACTGATTGAATGTTTGATAATGTTAAGTTGAAGATAATGCAAGGCATTAAATCAGTTAATGTTTTGTATTGTCATTGATGTTAACTTGATATCATGTGTATGGTCATGTACATAATGCCAAAGACTTCATAGAATCAATGGAACATATATTATGCTTTCAATAATGCATAAAATTCAAGTATTCACTAAGTGACAGACAACACCGACGAAGTGCACACCATCGGTAAAGGCAAAGAATAAAAGTCATAGTGATACCCGATGAGTAAAAGACAGTATTGCCCGATGAAGCAAAATTACAGGATGCCCGACGAGCTGAAAATAGAGTTGCCCAACGAGAGAAATCCAATGATGCCCGACGGATGGAGATCCCAAAGCTAACTGGAGTTACACCGATGGAATTGGCAGTTGTCACCGATGACTAACTGCAGAGTTGACCAATAGAACAGAGAGTTCAGAAAACAACAAAATATCTAGCTGGCAGAGCTTAAGGATAGACTTAACTGGTTTTTTTATTTGTTTTATTCAACCAGAGTTAAGTAATTGATTTAAAGAAGATTTATACAGTTGGCAAGAAGATAACTACGAGATAAATCATGAGTTAAAGTTGTAAATCAAATTGGCTGGATTGTTTTTCACGCCAAGAATCAAGAATCAAGAATATCATGTCTATATAAGAGACAAGCATAATTCATTTCCAAAAGCAATCACACACGGGAAGGGGATTGAATAGAAAGAGGATGCTGAAGAGAAACTAATGAAGGATAACTTCATACAGTCCTAATCAATCAAGCTGAAGGAGAGATAAAGAATTATGCAGACACCGACGAACAGTGAAGCACAGCATCACAGAGCAGAAAGTGTGGAGCACAAAGAATTGAATTGATACATTGATCAGAGAGGTAATGTACTTAAATAGTTTTGAAAATCTGCAATTCAAGTTGCATTAGAAATAGGTCATAGTGTTTCAGTTTAACCATTGAAGCATCAAGTCTCTTAACAGAGCAGGACTTAACCGTCTTCTATATATTGAGGTATATCCCAAGGAGTGCCAAAAAGGTTGATTCATGAAAGTAGCATTGAAATTGC
>MU225317.1:1053555-1087950 GCA_018584345.1 Thuja plicata
GTTACAAACACACTGTTAGGTGTGACCTTGTTAGAGGATTTAAAAGTTTAGTCTGTCACTTGATATCGGGCATCTTTATGCTACCATCCTTGATCAAACACTCACTTGGCCTGTCAATAGGTATCTAACATCTCATGTTATCTTCATGATCAAACTTTTTGATACTCTTTGTGATGTATCTCAATATAGAAAGGATCGTTAAATCACACTCGATTAAGAGACTTCTGAATCAATGGTTAAACTAAAACAGTATGATTTGTTCACATATACAACTTATACTTGTAGATTTTTAGATCTATTGTAATCTCATAAAACTAATCTGATCAATATATCTTTGTATATACCTCTACTCCACTTTGGTTCTGCTTGGTGATGTTGTGCTCTGTTGCTCGGTGTCCACATAAAAATTTAGCTCTTTCCTTAGCTTGATTGATCAGGACTGTATGAAGTTGCTCTTCATCAGTTTCTCTTCAGAATCCTCTTTTTTCATTCACTCCCCTTAATTCATAATGAATTAAGTTGTCTCTTTATAGACATGATATCACCGTTGTTAGGTTCTTGATTTTCTTGATCTTGGCGTGATCCATAATTCTTGCCAATTAGATCTAAAGAAAAACTCATGTTTTATCTCGCAAAGATCTTCTTGCCAACTGGAAAAAATATCTTTAAATCCTTTACTTATCTCTGGCTTTATCTTGTCGATGAAAACAAAGATAACTACCAGTTAACTCCATATTTAGCTCCGTCAACTAGATATTTTTTTGTTTCTAAACTCAAGTTAATTTCAGTGTTTTAACTCTTTGATAGTTTCGGTCAACACTCTAGTTCTCCTCGGGCTTCTCCGTCGGTTTATACTATGTCTCTAGCCATCGGTTATGCTTGTGATTCTTCTCATTGGTAATGCTCATTGGTGTTCTTTCTCAAGCATCACTGTGATTTGAGTTTCGGTGATCTCTGTCTGTCGGGTTCCACTAGTTTTCGGTGTTTGAAGTCATATTGTGAATGCTTGTCTTTTATGCATTACTGAAAGTATAATTTTTATCTCTCTAATTCTCTGAAGTCTTTAACACTTTGATTATAAATGATTAGATTATATCAAGTTGACCTCAATGAAAGTACAATCCATTAACTAATTTAATGTCTTGTGTTATCCTTCTGCATTTTAGTGATCAACTTAACATCTTCAAACATTCAATCAGTTACATCTCATCAATCTCTCCCTTTGGCATTGATGGCAACATACTACATTATCATACTATACTATTACTAATACAATATGAAATATAACAGTTTCATCAATCTTTCCTATTGTAATTATTGCAAATGTCTGGCTTTTGGTAAGCTCAAAATAACTTAGATTTGTTTCTTGCAGAATGGTTGTTTTCAATCTTCAATCCCTTCACTGGACAGATGTAGCATCTAATGTCTATGTTCTAATATGTACTCTGCCTTGACTGTTCCTCTTTTTTGATAATCTCTTTTTCCTTTGACATCAATCTCTCTCTTTGTCTGAACTCTCTCCCTTAGTTACTTCTCTCCCTTAGATGGATATTTAATATGTAATCAATTTCTCTCCCTTTGAACATTGATTAACTCTTTCTTTCTGATTTTTCAGGAACTTCACTTCATCGATAATGATATAGTTTCTCCCTTTATCATATCTCTCAATGAGATAATCTCTCCATTATGATCCTTTTGATAATGAGAATAATCTCTTCCTTTGACAACAATGCCAAACAAACAATTTCCATATCATGTTCCATCCCTTTATATAATATATTCCTTGAATTTTCCTATCCATCAACAATACAATGTCTCTGGTGTTCAGTGCATACTTGTACCTCACTGTGTACATATGTATATGTTGTTGTTTATCTTAGTGTTTTCATCAACATGACTGATCTTCATATTTGGTATAGGCTGATGCAACCTCCTAGTCAGCGTACTAACCGATAGACAAGGGTTGGACCCCTAGTCTTTGTCTCAGGTACTCAAATGCATCCTTCGGTAATGGCTTGGTGAATATATTAGCTATTTGTTCCTTTGATTGAACATATTCTAGTGTCACCTCCTTTGCTTTCACTTGTTCTCTCAGATAGTGATACTTTATAGCAATATGCTTAGTCTTAGCATGCATGACTGGATTTTTAGAAATGTTAATTGCACTGGTATTATCACAATAGATAATTACTAGTTCAAGATTCTTCATATTCATACCTTCCAGCAATTGTTTGATCCATGCAATATTAGAAAAATTTGCAGCAACATCCACATACTCTACTTCTCTAGTAGACTAAGAGATGCATCCTTGCTTCTTGCTGATCCATGTGACAAGTCTGTCACCCATGAAGAATGCTCCTCCAGTTGTTCTCTTTCAGTCATCAATGTTTCCAGCCCAATCAACATCTGTATAGACTTGTAGCTCAAATTTTCCTTCTCTTTTATACTATAATCCATAGTCCTCGGTATTCTTTTGATATCTCAGAATTCTCTTGAAAAAAGTCATATGTGATTATTTTGGATTAGCAGAGAATCTTGCAACTATTCCAACTGCATGTGCTATATATGGTCTAGTATGAACAACATACATCAATTTTCCAATCATTGATCTATATAAGGTTTGATTTACCTCATTGGATTTGTCTTCTTTTGTCAACTTACATCCAGTAGCCATAGGTGTTCCAACTGGTTTGGAATCTTCCATCTTTAATATCTTTAGCACTTCCTTGATGTATTTGGACTGAGTGATATATATGCATGCATCTTGTTGAAGAATTTATAGACCAAGAAATAATTTTATCTCCCCAAACATAGACATTTAAAATTCTTTTCTCATTTCATTAGCAAAGGATTTTCATAACAATTCATTTCCCCCAAAAATGATATCATCAACAAAAATTTCAGCAATCAAAATATTACCATCGGTATCTTCTTTTAAGTATAGATTGCTATTTTCACTTGTTCTAACAAATTTTATGCTAATGAGATATGAGTGAAGTCTTTTATACCATGCTCTAGGTGCTTGTTTTAATCCATACAAGTCTTTGTGTAGTCTACATACCATGTTTCTCTTGTCTGGATCAACAAACCCTTCTGGTTGTTCAATGCATAGCTCTTCTTCTAGTATTTCATTTAGGAATGCATATTTGACATCCATCTGGTATACCTTGAATCCTTTAAATGCATCACAAGCAAGTAAGATTCTAACTCCTTCTAGTCTAGCAATGGGTGCACAGGTTTCTCTATAGTCAATACCTTCTTCTTGTGCATATCCCTTGCATACTAACCTTGTTTTGTTTCTAGTGACTTCTCCATTCTCATTCAACTTGTTTCTAAATATCCATTTGGTACCGATGACATTCTTGTCATCTGGTCTCGGTACAAGTGTCCATGTACTATTCTTCTCAATCTGTTCTATTTCTTCATTTATAGAACTGACCCATTCTTCATTCTCAAGTGCATTGTTAATAGATTTAGGCTCAAAATCACAAAGTAAAAATCTTGTGTTTAGTGACTTACTTCTTGTTCTTGTTCCAGACTTCTTGTCACCTATGATTTGATTTTGTGGATGATTTCTTTTGACATACTTGGAAATTTTCAGTTCAGCTCTGTGTTCATCATTTTGATCAACTTCTTGACCTTCATTCTAATCTCCATCGCTCGGAACATCATCTTGAGGATTTTCCTAATTTTTGGTAATTGCATCCTGATGCTCGGGTGCAATGTTTTGTTTCTCAGGAGTGATACACTGTTGCTCGGGTAGAGTGTCAGGTTCTGTATAAATAAACCTGTTGTAGTCCTCTGGTTCTTTTCTGCTTTCCTTGTCATTCTTTTCTGCAAATTCAACTATTTTCACATTTACACTTTCAATGATTTTGTTAGATGACTTGTTAAGAAATTTATAAGCCTTTCTTTTGGTTGAGTACCCTAGAAAGATACTTTCATCACTTTTGGAGTCAAGTTTTCCATTTCTATCATCCTTCAAAATATAACATTGACTACCAATGATTCTGAAGTAACTTACATTGGGTGTATGACCATACCAAACCTCATAGGGTGTCTTTTTTGTGTCCTTCTTCAATTGTACTATGTTTAATGTGTAGACAACAGTACTGACGCTTCCCTCCAGAAATTTTGAGTGATGCTTTTCTCAATCATCAATGTTCTTGCACAGTCAACAATTGATTTGTTTCTCCTCTCAGCAATTCCATTTTGTTGTAGTGTTCTCGGTGCAGAAACCTGTCTTTTAATCCCATGTTCATTGCAATAGTTAGTGAATTCTTCTGAAGTAAATTCTCCTCTTCTATCTGACCTTAAGCATTTCAATTTCTTTTTACTTTGTTTTTCTACCATAGCTTTATACTATTTAAACATCTTAAATGCTTCTAATTTATCTTTTAAGAACATGACTGTCATCATTCTAGAATAATCATCAACAAAGACAATAAAATACCTATCTCCATAGTATCTCTTTGTCCTCATGGGTCCATATAGATCTATATGGACTAATTCTAGAATTGCATTAGATGTATGGGTTTTTCTCTTGAAACTAGACTTTGTCATCTTACCTTTTTGACAATTTTTGTACATAATATGCTCGGGCTTAGTCATGCTCGGTAAGCCTCTGACATTCCTTTTGTTGCTTATCTTTATCACATTTTCAAAGTTTAGATGACACAATCTTTTGTGCCACAACCATATTTCTTTGTTTCTAGCCATTAAACAAGTGGTGTTAGTGTCATCAAGCGAGAAAAGGTTACCTTTTATCTTCTCACCGGTACCAATCAATCTTCTTGATTTATTGTAGATCTTTGCCTTCTTATTTTCAAATGCTACTCTATGACCTGAATTGTTCAGCTTTGAAACACTTAACAAATTATAATTCAGTCCTTTTACCCAGTAAGCATTTTCACATTTGATTAGGTTTTTTAACATTATTTTTCCTTTACCTTCAACTGGACAAGGTGTATCATTTCCCATTCTCACTGAACCACCATTATAGTATTCAAAAGTTTCAAACTTTTGTTTATCACCGGTCATATGGTGAGTGTAGCCACTATCTATGATCTAGACATCATTCTTACTAACTTTAGATATGAGTGCAGTTTCTACATACCTTTCTTCATCTTCATCTGAATCATCCGTCATGGCTACAGATACCATCTTGATGTCTTCTTCTGATTTGGTGTCGGTGTCATCAGCTCTGTTCTTAGCTAGGTAACAAGCTTTCTTCTCTTTGTCCTTGTAGTCTTGGGTATCTCTTTTGTCAGATTGTTGGTTTCTTCAGTAATCTTTGTTATCACCTCTATCAAACTTCTTCTCATATGATCTGTCATTTCCTCTATCATCTTTTCTTCTGTTTGGACATCTTGCAGCAAAGTGTCCAACCTCTTTACAATTGAAACATACAAGTGGTAATTTACCTTTGTATCTACCTTTGCCTCTCTGCAATCTTCTAGTCATTAGTGCTTCAATCTCATCAAGTCCTTGATCCTCATTATCATTGTTATTGTCATTTCTAATAGCATGTCTATGACTTAAATTGTTTATCTTTAAAGAATATTTGAATGCAAATTCTATAGATGGTAAGACACAATTATCAAAGTTATTCATCTCAAATGAAATTAGTCTACCAATCAGACTATCTAGAGTAATTGTATTATTTGCAACTACTCTCATTTCTTGAATAGCAGAAACTCTAATAGCATATGCAGGCATTAAGGTTCTTGAGATTTTACTTACCACTGTCTCCTCTTCAATTACACCTCCAACTCCTCGGATAGCATTACTATCTCTTTGATTCTGCAGATATACTGAGTGATGTTTTCTCCTTCTTTCATCCTCAGGTCATCAAAGCTCCCTCTTAGGCTTTTTGCCTTTGGTCTTAGTACATTGGCATCTCCTCCATGTACCAACTTCAACTTATCCCACATTTGTTTTGCAGAGGTGCAGGTTTTGATATCTTCAAACTCAACATTGGAGAGTGATGATGCAAGTTCTATCATCATGCAATTATGCTCATGGTTTACTCTTAATTGCTCAAGAGTGTGAGGTCCTGTAGGCAACACATATTTAATATCTAAGTATTGAACAATATCATTTCCAATACTTGATAGGTGGAGTCTTATTCTTCTTTGACATGATGAAAAGTTGTCTATATTCAACTTGGACACATCTCATATGTTCATCTTGTGATCTTTAGCTTGAGTTGTTAAACTCCCTTTCTAAGCACACAAGCTCTAATACCAATTGTTAGTAATAACTGAGAGGGGGGGTGAATCAATGGCCTCAAAAATATTCCAATAATCAACCCAAAAACTTAGTACCACAATATTAAGCCTCTAGTTATCTTTAGTCCTATAAGATGAATGCCTTCAAATATAATTAACAAATTACTACTGCTCGGAATGCTTTGTTAAACCTTATATTGTATGTTTACCAAATAGCAGTTTGTTAATTTACCTAAAGATAATAAATTATCTAGAGTATACCGATCAATCCAAATTAGCTATGTGTAATGCAAAACACTAAAGTAATGACTCATAAATATATTGACACATGGATTTTTAACGTGGAAACCCTGTTAAGGGAAAAACCACTTGGGACCGGTAACCCAAAATTTTCACTCTTCTGAAGTGAGCTCGGTGAAGAGCCAACCCTATTAAAGGTTACAAATACACTGTTAGGTGTGACCTTGTTAGAGGATTTAAAATTTTAGTCTGTCACTTGATATTGGGCATCTCTATGCTACCACCCTTGATCAAACACTCACTTGGCCTGTCAATAGGTATCTGGCATCTCATGCTATCTTCATGATCAAAATTTTTGATACTCCTTGGGATGTATCTCAATATAGAAAGGATCTTTAAATCTCGCATGGTTAAGAGACTTTTTGAATCAATGGTTAAACTAAAAAAGTATGATCTGTTCACATATACAACTTATACTCGCAGATTTTTCAGATCTATTGTAATCTCATAAAACTAATGTGATCAATAAATATATGTTTATACTTTTGCTCCACTTTGGTTTTGCTCGGTGATGTTGTGCTCTATTGCTCGTTGTTCGCATAAAACTTTAGCTCTTTCCTCAACTTGATTGATTAGGACTGTATGAAGTTGCTCTTTATCAGTTTCTCTTCAAAATCCTCTTTTTTTCATTCACTCCCTGTAATTCGTAATGAATTAAGTTGTCTCTTTATAGACATGATATCACCGTTGTTAGGTTCTTGATTTTCTTGATCTTGACATGATCCACAATTCTCGCCAATTAGATTTAAAGAAAAATTCCCATTTTATCTCGTAGAGATCTTCTTGCCAACTGGACAAAACAACTTTATATCCTTTACTTATCTCTGGCTTTATCTTGTCGATGAAAACAAAGATAACTACCAGTTAAGTCCATATTTAGCTCTACCAGCTAGATATTTTTTCATTTCTAAATTCAATTTAATTTTGGTGTTTTAACTCTTTGATAGCTTTGGTCAACACTCCAGTTCTCCTCGGGCTTCTCCATCAGTTTACACTATGTCTCTGGCCGTCAGTTATGCTTGTGATTCTGCTCGTCGGTAATGATCATTGGTGTTCTTGCTCGGGCATCACTGTGATTTGACTTTCGGTGATCTTTTTCCGT
The DNA here is from genome assembly GCA_018584345.1 of Thuja plicata. NCBI lineage: Eukaryota > Viridiplantae > Streptophyta > Pinopsida > Cupressales > Cupressaceae > Thuja > Thuja plicata. The sequence continues at coordinate 1,061,188 of MU225317.1, forward strand.
CGGGTTCCACTAGCCGTCAGTGTTTGAAGTCATATTGTGAATGCTTGTCTTTTATGCATTACTGAAAGCATAATCTTTCTCTCTGATTCTCTGAAGTCTTTGACACCTTTATTATAATCGATTAGATTATATCAAGTTGACATCAATGACAATACAATCCATTAACTGATTTAATGTCTTGCATTATCCTTCTGCATTTCAGTGATCAACTTAACATCTTCAAACATTCAATCAGTTACATGTCATTAGATATATAGGGATAGAATCATGTAGATTCAAGATTGTTACCAAATTTACACAATAATACTACTTACACACTAATTATTATATTAAATTAAAAAATCAATCAATATAATTTCAAAATGGAAGAAAAAATGCAAAATTTATCTTTAATACTTTTAACTTTTTGTCAATTAAATTTAATACTCAAAAAATGTAAAACAAAATTCTAATTTAATACATGATTTAATTTTTTTCTTAATCCAAAGATACTTTAATGCTTTCCAATACAAAAATGAAAAAGTGAAAGGAAGACTACAAATATGTACAAATTTGAATTGTATTCATGGAAATGCTTTGTGTACTTTTGAATGGTAGAAATTTATTCAACTTGACATTTGGAAATTTCATGCTTAAAGACTAACAATGTTGATGGACACCATGATAGTTTATTAAGCTTGAAACTTCTCCTTTTGTAAAATCCATAGATTTTATTCAATAATTTTGAGACAATCTAATGTGCAACAAAAGTCTCTCTTGATTCTTAGATGATGTAATAATGAATTAAGCTTTGTCCTTTTATATCACTAACACACAAATTTGAATATTTTTGCACTCAATTTGCCAAGAAATTACCACTTGGGAAGAGGTTGACTTGGGCCCAAGATTGAATTAGAGTTAAAAAGCCCAAAGAGTCATTTTTATAATAATTTTGATCCAAGTAGGAAAAAAGGTAAACTACAAATTGAATCAAATAAACAATCTTTAGATAAATGAAGATAAAACCATGTAGATCAAAATTTACTATCAACTTTTACACAAAAATATCATTTATACACTAATAATTACATTTAACACAACTTAATTAGTGTAAATCTGAAATGGAAGAGAAACATACAAATTTGACCCTTAATACTTTTTAAAAAATCTCAATTAAATTTAATGCTACAAAAAAATTGTAAAACTAGCTAAAATATATATTAATATTTTTTGTGCGTGATTTTTTGTTCAACTTTTATAAATCAAAGAAATATTTTCACACCCACAAAAAGTGAACATTGTGTACAAATTGAAATTCTACTTGTGAAAATGATTTATGTATGTTTGAATGGTAGGAATCTATTCATTTGATATTTGGAGAGTTTATGTTTGATAACTAACAATGTTGATGGACATTGATGGACATTTTTGGTAGCTTATAAGCAATAAACTTTTTTATTTGTCAAATTCTTATATTTTGTTTAATGATTTTTTAGATAATGCAATGTGCAATGAAAGTCTATATTGATTCCTAAGTGATTTAATAATGAATTAAGTTTTGTCATTTTAATATACAAATTTGAATATTTTTGCATTCAAGTTGGAAAGCTAGTTGATAAGAGGTTGGTGTGGGCCCAAAATTGAATTATAATTTTAAAGCCCAATGAGTCTTTTTTGCACTCGCAAATTTGTCTCAAGTATGGAAAAAGGTAAACCACAAATTTTGTCAAGAGTCTTTGGACATGAGAATAGAATCGTATAGCTTCAAGTGTGCTGCCAACTTTAACACACACAAAAACAATCAAATGCACTAATCATTATATTAAAATATATTAATTTTACGCTTAATACTTTTAAAAAAAAACTCAATTATCAAAAATGAAAAAACTAAAAGAAAATATTTTTTATAGATTTTTGTGTGGGTGCACAAGTATGTGTGTATAATTATATTTTTGAGCTTTTATAAATAAATGAAAGATCTCCCTATCGAGAAAAATGAATCTTATGTACAAATTTGAACTTTATTCATGGAAATGTTTTGAGTATTTTTTAATGGTAGGAATAAATTCACCTTGATGTTTGAAAAGTTTATGTTCAAAGACTAGCAATGTTTTTGAATTAAAAAGCAACAAAACAAGGGTGTTGTCCCTTACAAACAAAAACTAAATATTTTTGCAACTGGGTGGGCCACTAAGAGAAACAAACAAAGAAAGACCACTAGACAAACACTAAACCTAGGACTAACAACACAACAAGGAGACACTAAGAAAAAAAAGGTGCTCGATTAGGCCCTTGGGGCATTCCTTCCACTCCTTAGTGTCTCGAGTCACTCCTCACACAATAAATTGAGGAGCTCTTTGTTGTCAACCCCATCATTGTCTTGTGGGTCCAGCTATAGGAGGCAGAAGGTAGTAGCTGCACTGTACATTATCCTACATCCAAACTTGGTAATGTTTTGTGTTCCTCTCTCTAACTCTAAGAACTTGTCCAAAATTTTCTCTAACTAGTTTTTAGTGTTCTAAGTATCTCTCTCCAAATCCAAAACCATCTTTGACTAAAGGTCCACCTTGTTGTTCACGGCATCAATCCTGGATGAGAGTGGCAAACATCCTAAACAACTCTTAAAGGGAGAACAAGCATCATCTATCTCAATCTTAGTCCCACGATTCGACTTGAAGTTGTTGGAGACATGTGAAACAATTTGAGTGTTGTCAGATACCTTCCAGAGTCTGTCCATCCATGTCATCTTCTTTGACTTGGGCTTTAAAAACAATATTGACAACAACCTCTACTCTAGAACCATTGCCAATATGACTAGGACCCCATTTCCACAACATGGGACACCATTTCCCAAAACAAATTTGTAACATATTTATCATAATATGAAACATCAAGAGGAGGAGAGCTACCATCATTAACCTTCAAAAAAATCATAGGATTAGTACCATCATTATGAATTTCATCTTGAGTAATACACATATCTTGCAAAGTAACATTAAGAAAGTTAGAGATAGTTTCCTCTTCTTGTTCAAGAATATCATCAACATGAGAGAAAGAATCATCAAATTGCATTGCATCATAAGGAGAGAGCATATATTCACTTTGAGTAGGAAGATAGTAATCACGAAGGTTATTCCAAGAGTAGCCATCATCATATGGTTCATCCCAAATAGTATTATCATCATAATGAGAAGTAGGCATCCCATACCGAATAGTAAAAGCACAGCGAGTGTTATTATTATGAGATTTAGGAGTATTAGGATTAGATGAATTCTCACGTTTAAGTTTCTTAAAACAAGTATTGATCACATGACCATCTTTGCCACAATAATTACAATGAGGTCTATTAGAATTGTTATGATAACCATTATTATGATTATGATTATTTGGTCTATTATTATGAGATCTAGACATGAAAGCATATTCATTAGTTTTGATAGAGCCAAATTAAATTAACTTAGCCTCTTCTTGACGTAAAAGTGTTTGAAAGATAGCATAATTTAATTTAGATGCTAACAAAGGAAGAGCTAATTGAGAATGTATATTAGTTATAAATTGCTGAAATTGTCTAGGAAGGCATTTTTTTAAAATGATATGAATTAACCAAATTTTGGATAAATTTATGCCTACACCAGTTAATTGACTTCGAAACAAATCAAATTTAAGTAAAAAATCATCCATAGTTGAGAAATACGTATACCTAAGATCCTCCAATTGATCTTGGAGTTGAATCTTTTGAGATTCATTTGCATTGTCGAAAGTGTTTTTCAGAATTGTCCATGTTGTATGTGCTTCAATACAGTGGGCAATTAAAACATATAAATCTGGATGTAAATAAATTCTTATAAGGCCTAAAGCCTCATCATTTTTCTCATTCCAAGCATCAATATCTGCCTTAGATGTAGTAGTAGCGGGAACAAAAGTTGCACTAGTTGCCACATCAAGAATATGTTTAAAGCGAAAAATAAATGTAATATGAGCCTTCCAAGCGTGATAATTGGAACATGTTAATTTAATCTCAGGAATTAATATTAACATAATGAATTAAAATAACCTGAATTACAAGTAGAAGAATATAATAATGAAACTAAAAAGTCAATTTAACGCGACTAGTAAAAGCCACTATGCAAGAATTTTTAACTATTAAAAAAATTTAAATTTTATCTATTTAAATGATGAAACAAATTTTAATGGCAATGAAATAACAGAGTAGTAATTAAATTTGGTTAGAATTGAATCAAAGAAGGTAGGAATGCAACGATATGAAATAATATTGAGCTGAGAAATTTGTATTAACATTTAAACTTTTTAATTTAATTAAGATTAGACCAAATTTATAAAACTAATAAAAATGAGTCAAAGATTGAAAAGAGCATTCAAACTAAAGCTAAAATATGCTAAATAAAGGAGAATTAAATGAATCACCTGCAGAATAAACCAGAAAGAGGTTAGTAAAAAATCTGCAGCAATAAGAATAATGATTCACCTGAAGCGATTAAAAAGGAAAAGCATGAAAGAAACTGCAAGTAACTGATTACATGCAGCCAACCTGCAAGGAGCTGCGAGAGAAGCACAAGCTGTGTGAGAAGCATGATGGAAAATGAGCTAAGAAGCTACGAGAGAAGATTTGACTGCTGTGTGAGAAGCAACAAAGACAAAGCTACGCAGGGTGGGCAGCGAGGAGAGGGAGAGAGGCAGTGCTGGAGTAGCCTACGCATAAAAAGGCAAGTAATGAAAACTATGCTACCCAAGAAGAAGGAGATGTTGGTAGAAACAACCAATCAGGTTGCGCTAAGGAAAGATAGATAATAGTTTTTAAAAAAATATGATGCTAATAAACCAGGCTACGCTAAAAACCAAGGCAGTGGGCCAAAGGTGATTGAAGTCTATTGTGATCCAAGAAAAAAAAGAATGTTGCGTTTGAATATAATGCTAATGTTGTACTGAATACAAAGACAATGTATAGTGTTGATCAATATATAGTGCTTTGTGAGGCTAGGAGAAATGAGGGTTGAGGAGGAATCCTGAGATTGCTATCCAGATTTTGAGATGTGTGGGAGGATAAAGAGATGCAAAATGTAAACAACAATAACTAGCAAGTGAATAATTTTCTACCAATAAACAACAAGTACATACAAAGAGCAGCTAATGGAGAGAGATAAATGAAGTTTTTTAAACAAATGAATCCAGATGTGTGAAAAATCCTGCAATAATAATGTTATCCCTGCAATAAAACATAGAGATAAGTCTGTAGAAGAGATATATAAATAGCAAACAGAGACTAAGAAATCAGACAAATTATGGGGGGCATAACTTTTAAATACACCGTTGGATTTTTTCAATGTTTGGATATGTTTTTAAAAACCTAATTATCTAGCACTCCACCAAAGCAGTTGTTAAATTTATTTATAGTTTGAAAGTTAGGAATGACTATGTGAGGGTCTATAAAACTGTCTTCAAAAAGGCATTCAGAGAAATGTTTAAATGGTTTGCATAAAAGAAAAAATATAAAAATAGAGATTAAAAAATAGAGATATATAACCATGTTGATAAATATGCTTGAATAACGTGCAAAGCATTATAATATAGATCGAATGATCAAAATGCAAACCCTTGTGGTCTCCTGACAAAGGGTGAAGATAGATCAGGAAAAAAAACTATAAACTAGATAATCAAACAAAAGAAATTGGGTTTGGCGGTGAACCAGCCAGACCCAAAAAAAAATTCAAAAAACCCGCAACAAAAGTTTGATCGAGAAATACTGCAAACACTCAAAAAAGGATTAGTGGCTCTGATACCATGTTAGAAAAATACATAAAATGAAATAAAATACAAGAATGAATCCAAGAGAGTGAAGCAAGGAAATGTATTACCAAAGGATGAATGTTGAAACAAGAATAATCAACAATAGCAATGAGAAGCTCCAAGCTCAACACCAAGACAAGAACTCAAGGATTTTGAAAGGGGAAAAAATGAGAGAAAACCACTTGTGAATAATATGAATATGGCACAAAGCCTAAAGAATGAGAGAAATAATCTCAATACAATATTGAGAGCAACTTTGAGAATGTGAGGAGAAGTGAGAAAGAAGAGAAGATTATACAACTTGTGAGAACCAACTTAGAACCCCTATGAGAACCCTAAGAACTATGTGAGAACCATCTCTTAAGTAGAGATGAGTGGGGTGTTATGCCCTGCATACCTGTCCCTATATTTTGTTTGCAAAATGTTGGGTCCCCTCTTTTTTGCTTTTGGCTCTTTCATTGTTTTCTTTGCCTTTGCTTCTTTTGTTTCCTTCTCTGGGTTTTCCTTCGCGTGAGGTTTGTTTTGTTTTTGCTTTTGTCTTTCGTGTCTCTGGGACCCAGTCCTGGAGTTGGTTGTTTCCTTTCCAAAGCCAGATTCTGGACTCCGGGATTCCCCGCCACGATGTCTCCTTCTCGTAAGGAGACATGGTTGTGCAGAATCCCTGGGCCCGGAGTCCGGAGGATCGCCTATTCTGAAGTTTGCGGGAAAGAAGTTAACTTTCTTTTTACCTTGAGTATAAATAAGATTTACATGTCACTTTTGTAGTTACTGCGATTAAAATACTTAGAGTTTTTAGAGCGATTCCTTGGTGATTTGAGTGCGATTAAGTGCGAATTACTCTGAGCTTAGTGGATAACTACGAGTCATTTTTTGGTAGATGTTCGTGAGCATTAGAAGTCAAAGTTGTTGAAAATGGTCCTAGTGCCTCCTCTCTTTTCCGTTCTTCAGATTCCTAGGTAGGTCTTCTGGTTCTTTCTTTCATTTCATTTGTTTTGGTTTGTTCTCATTCTAGTTTTTTTGTGTTTTCTACTTCTGTTTTGCCACCCGTTGGTGGGTCGGCTCTGCCAGAGGGTTGTCTGCCCTCTGTGCAGCTGTAGGATTATGTAAATTTTGTATTTTGGGTCTTAGGGTAGCTGTTGTACATTGTGTCTATTTGTTTATGCTGTGGATGATTTATATTTTTGTATATTGCGTGTATATATGCTTCAGCCTTTGGCCCTCCTATATTTTATGTATATATGTTCTATATATCCCTCAGAGATTGCGAGTTCTTCGCGCTCTGTCGTGCCTTTCTACCCCATGAGGTCAAGCTCGTCTAGACGGAGTCACCACGGTTCAAACTTGACACCTCACTAGTTCAAACCATGGCAGCTTTCTCTCTCTTCTATCTCGGCGTATTGATGGCGGGATTGATTTCCCACGTATGAGCATTTAAATGTGTCCAGTCTGGCATTCATTTTTGCCCTGTGTCGGCCCACTTGTCTTAATTAATGCCATAAATGTCTTTACGTCACTTGCCCTCTTACCACATGCCAACACACGTCTACCAAAGTATGACTCATCGCCAGTCACATCGGCAATGGCTAGTTTGTTCAGACTTCAGACCTTCAGCAGGACCTTGTCTTCTACTTCTCCTTGCCACCTTGTCAACAAAGCTCTGGAATGTTGAGTCATGTTCCTTCTAGATACTCTGGAACTTTTGATATATGTACTAACGCTTGTTTGATAGGTGCAGGTTGGTGAAGAATCTCCAAGAATTATAATTTATGTTTATATATGTCTTGACGGTCCTCCAATCTTCCAGGTTGCGGATAGATTGATTGAAGATGTCTGACGATTTCACTCCTCCTGATAGTCTGAAACTACCCACCACCTCTACCCGGGCAGCTACAAAGTTAAAGATTGAAAGAATGTTAGCGAAGATCCCTTTGACCTCCAAGTATCCAAAGGATGGAGGTATTGCAGGGTCCAAGATAGACTCCAAAGTTTAGGAAATAATGGATCCGGATCCCGGGACTTGGGCTGAATTACAAAGTTTAATCCAGGCCATTTACAGGTTAAAGGTTGAAGGAGATAAGATATCCACTTGCTTAGCTGCCTCTGGCATCATAAAGGCCATGAACTTTCCATGTGCAGTGCAGTCACCAAAACTAATAGGATAGCTAGCGGTACTATACAATGCAGCCACTCGCTCAATTCTGCTTCCGAATCCCCGACCACTACAATATCCCACCATAATTGTCACATTGGATGCTCCCACCTTTTCTTCTAGGTTGGGAATTCCTCAGTTCAAAGGATCCACCATCATCACCAGGGCCAAATCATTGAAGGAATTTGGTGATGCCAAAAACATTTCTCAGCAGCACCTCAACATTCATTGGTTGAAGTCTCCAAAGCGAGACTACAAAAGAATGAAGTTGGAAATTCCCCGCGGGGATTTCAAGGAGCCCATTCAAGCGGGCATCATATTTTTATGCAGAATCTTTGGATGGCCCCATGCCTGGGAATTCTTGGCGTTGATGTATTATTTCCTGTATTGCATCACAACACACAACAGGACCTTCAACTGGGCAGCCATTATATCTAACCATGTGGATACACAGATGTAGACCATCGCCCAGAATTCCCAATTTTACATGACATCATATGTGTTGTGGGCATAAGCATAGCAAAGGATGGCTTTTCAAGGTTTGGGAACAACCGGGGAACTCGAGAATGGTCCAGGCCAAGTCACACCATGGGATCATTATCCCCAACTGCAGTGGGAGCTTAGTTTCCTGAACTTCTACTGGGTAAATGACGCCTTCATTTACCATAACATTCTAACACTTACCTAAGATTCTAGGTACCACCTCTTACAGGTGGAAATGATGCTGGTTAACTCCTATGAATAGTACTTCATTCAGTTCCAGCATCACACCTACATCAGGGTGACAGGCTTCAATGTGAAGCCCTATCTTCTTCCCTGGTATTGTGGGGATAGAATTATTCTCTTAGAATTTTGTAGGCAGATGATGGATCTACACGCCTTCTTCACATTGAAGAAGGTTGTCAACATCCCATTCCATTTCTCTTGTGGGAATTATATATGCAGCCTTGCCACGGCTCAGGAGGCAGACAACGAATTGAAAAGCTTGGGGCTAGTTGAATTCAACCATGCCCGGAGAAATTATGATCTCCGTGGCAAGATTGCCGCAGCACTACCTCGGGTGTCCCCACCGCATAAAGAGGATATTGAAGACTTCTGGGTAGACTGCCAGGATAGTTTTGATCTCCAAGCCTGACAACATACAAGGATGAGAAAAGGGCTCATGGAAACGCTAGACCTTCAAACTTTCCTGAAGGGTTTAAAACATGGTGGGCCGCTGGAGGATCCAACATACAAAGGACAGGGGCTGGATAAATTACACCTCCCTTCAGTGGATTGGCCCACTCTAGAGGATTTAACGATTGAAGGGGTATGCCACCCCATCGTAGAGGCAAGTCACAGAAACTTTGCCGTGGTGTGCCCCAAGAGCACCCAAAAAAAATCAACGGTCAAGAAGACCATTCCCTCTTCAGCAGGCGTCAAACCTTCTTCGTCTGTCGTGGCCGCTGAAACAAGTATAAACAAAGGAAAAGAGAAAGAGGGAGTCTAGGTGCTCAAGGTGCCTCCTTAGATTCCCACCCTTTTGATGGCCCAGCTGCATGAGCAAATGGAGGCGGTGAAGTTGGCCAGCTAGCAAATCAACATGCAAGTATCTGTTAGTCTCCCGATCACTCCAATGGCGTCTGCTTGCCTGGTGGGGTCCCCTTCGATGGAAGCAATGATGAACAGAAAAACTTTCACTGAAGCAGATTCTACCAGCATTCTAGATACCGGGGCTTCACTCACAAGGAGAAAGAAAATAGCTGTGACCCCTATACCAAGCGTCGCCCTTGGTATGCCAGAGAAGCCCCCAGTAGATGTAAGTTTGGACTCTCCTGAACCAGAGGATATTTCAGACTCCTCCCCACCACATGATGATTTTGATGATACCTTCTCAGCGGAGGAGCTTCTGGAGATTCAACAGGGTGTTAGTCATGCGATGGAAGAAATTGAAGCTCAGGATAAAGAAGAAGTCCATGCAGAAAAATAAATTCCCATAGAAAAGGATACATCAGAGTAAGAGGCTCAGGAAGAGATTCAAACAGAACCTAAGCAGGAAAGAATACCAGTCCAGGAGACCGAGGATTTACCAAGGTAGCCCAAAAACAAGCAACCGATGGTCGGAGAACCTAGACTTGAGGGAACAACCATACCTCCAACCATCATGCTTCAGGTTCCTTTGGTAACCCCAAGTGACCAAGTGCCCCAGAGCACTTTCGGTGAGGTAGTAACAATGGCAGCCTTGTTAAACTTTGGACAGAGACCTCACCCACCTCCAGAAGATGTCCCAATGGAGGAGAATATTGTAGTAGATGAGGCCAATAAGGCCCAGGAACAACAGCAGCAAATGGACCAAGAGGTCCCGGATAAGGAAAACAAAGAAGCTGTTGATACCACCAGGGAAGATGAAGTCCCTAAAACTACAGAGACTGAGACTGGGGAAAATATCCCATGTGATATTATAGAGGATGCCAGCATGGTGGAAAACATTGAGGGTTCCAGAGAATAGGAAACAAGAAAAGAACAAGAACAAGGAGAACCAAAACATGAGCAAGAAAAGGAGCCCAAATATAATGTACACTCTGGGAATGTGTTGCTGGATTCTGAAAGGGATCCTAATGAACAGATATTGGCAGCAAGGCCATCCCAACTGCCCCAATGGCTGGTAGAATCTAAGAAGAGGAAAGCCCTAGCAGCGGCCACAAGCGCTCCACTCTCATTGGCCAAGATGATGGCCAGGAATGCTGAGGTAAAGAAGCCCAAGAAGGCGCGGGTTTTCCATACTCTCTGGACCAACCCAGCGGGCAATACCATTGGGGCTATCGCAACACCCCCAAAAAACATAGATGCAACAGCTGTAAGGCCTGAAGACTACAATATAACGGAGGTAGAATTGGGAGAGAGAGACAAGCAAGGTGAATTGGACCTGCTAAAAGAGGCTACCAAGGTGATAGAGACCCGGTACATAAAGCAGGGACAGAAGCTGCAAGAGGAAAGAGAAAAAAATGCCAATCTCTTCGCGCTTCTGGCAGAACTAACATGACCTTTAGCTGAAGTCCACCCTGAAACCCCCTCTTCTAGATTGTCACTTGCACAGGGTGATGTGGGTTCTCTGCGCATAATGAAGAAGAAAGCACAAGCAGTGGATGGGTGGGTAGCCGAATAGGTAACAACGATGAGAGAATTCCTAGTGGCATCCCTCCCGGACCTCTACAAGGTTGATCTCATCCTTAGCCATGCCAGAAGCTTTGCTCAGATATGGGAACAAGACTTGGAAAAATATGAGAAGTGGAAAGCCGGGTTGGAAGAGATCCGCAGCCTAGGTGAGGAGGTTGCCACAGAGTGGTATTTTGGGAGAAGAATCATATGATTCCCTCCAGCTCCAATACTCTATACTTGCCCTCAAAATTGAGGTCTACAAGGAATTGGTTAAGACCTTAAAAGAGAAGTTGACAGTTGCCCAATATCCCTTGGGTTTATTCAAGACATTCATGGTTGGGGTATCACAAGTCGATCCCTTCACCACCGAAACATGTACCCTAGAGGACTATGTCCTCAGCAAGTTCAACGAGTGGATGGAGTCCCTGTATCTGCTAGCTAGAGATTTTGACTAGGGCAGGTTGTCTAGATTGTCAAATACCATGATCCGGTCACATGATGCCATCAAAGTGGTGGATAAATTCCAGAGTGGGGCCAGAGAAGTTGAGGATGTGTTGGAGGCTGTCTGCAGCTGATGGGAGAGCATCCAGGGTGTAGACAAGGAAATCATAAGCCAAGTGTTGGAAGCTTGGGAAAAATCATAAAGTAATAAAACTCTCCAGATTCTAGAGAATCCAATCAACACCATGTTTTGTATTCTTTATTCTTTTGGAACACAAGTTCCTGGATCCCGAAGTCCCAGATCCCACATTTTTGAATTCTTCATGTGACCCGTGTCTCGGTTCCCAAAGCCAACCGGTCACTTTCAGGGTAGTTAATAAAAGTTGTCAGAAGATGGGTAACTACAACAAGGCACGTCAGCTCGACAAGAGGTTATGATAGATGGTCTTCCCAAGGTGCCACTTCAAAGATACACCTGGTGCATCGGGGACAGTGAGCCACCCTCCCATTTATGAGGCATGTAGCCTTGATCCCCGGGGGATCATATTTCTTCTCTCTCCTTCTGTCTCTCTTCTCAAGGCTGATTCTTCCACTCCACCTTTCTTTTCTTATTCTTCTGACATGTCAGGCCTTTTTCATCTTGAGGTCTTTTGTAGCGTGGTGCAGGTAGTACTGGCCACCGGATATTGTATTATATTGTAAAGTGTAAAACAAGTTAGGGTTAGGTTTAGGTCAAGTGATGTGTATAAATAATAAGTCTGGCCTCATTCCAAGGGTCGGCAAAATTGATGATTTTGCAGTCCATAGTTAATAGCAATCTGGTTTTCTCATTTCTGAGTTACAGAGCTCAATGCTCCATAGTTTTAAGCTTTCAGTAGTTACATGCTCCCTGGGAGTTACCATTGTATCACACACTAGTGCTTACTGGAAAGATGTTAATGAAGAAGGAAGGGTTCTGTCAATGATGTTGTTGGCACTCTGTCTTCTAGGTTAATGGTATTTTATGCTTTGTGTTCTTCATGTCCTTTGTTCTGATACTTAAAGATTAAAGACCTCCTTTCCTTTGCTACTGATAAAATATGAATTGATGGTTGTATATTTCTTCAGTATTTAGTGTAGTGTGTTAGAGCATTGTTGATGTTTTGAATGCTTAGTATAACTATAGGTAGATGAAATACTTCTAACTCTGTAGTATATTTTTAAGTTTATTTGCTAAGTGAATGCATGCTTGGAGAAAACCCCACTTAACTGAATCCCTGGAGTGGATGAGTTGAAGATAACCAGCTATCCCCCTCGAATAAAATAGTCAGCTATCCCCCTCGAATAAAATAGTCACATCTCCCAACTGAGCCCTGCACTGTCGAGACCTGACTCTCACGTGCTTGGAGGCCCTGGGAATGTCATTTCCCCGGACAACCTTTATAGACAAAGTTGGCCGGTACCCCGGTACCTGGTGACAACTTACCTCTGTTGGCAGACCCGATCACAAAGTCCCGTCAACATGGGGGAGTTTGCATGTAACTTCCATACTCTATGTGTGCCATATACACGTTTGGTGTGTACCAAGTGTAGGAATCCTCTTAAGGAGGAATATCTAATTTCCTTATTAAAGGAATTACAAATATGAGACAAGGCCTTGGTTTATAAATTGCCAAGGAAAGACTCCCTCTCTCTCTCTCTCAATGAGAGAGAAAGTATTAAATAATACAATATTATATTATAATATACATTGAATAATATATTTAATATATTATGATATATTATATTATATTATATTGTAATGTATTATAATATACTATATCATATTATATTATAGTATATTAATAAATTATAATATAACATTAAAATATAATAAGGAATGAATATTAAATAGTAGAATATTATAATATTTTATTTTTATATGCTATAATATAATATTCATGATATTATATTATTATATAGAATCAACTTTTTGAGGTGTTACATATCGGGTATAAGTATTTGGTATCCAATAGATATCGAGTATCTGATACATATCAGATACCCAATATCCTTCGTGCCTTTGTGTTTCCTTCAGCCAATTGTACTTACACCCAGGCCTACCAAAAAATTCAACACGCAATTTTACCTTTTTGGACGGGTGAAAAGATCATTTTTACACATCACCACTTTTTGGCATACCATGATCTTGCACATACCTAGTGATCTATCTAAAATTGTTGCACCGACTCTACTAATTTAATATTCCTTCTACTACTCTTAATTCTTGACCTTATTGATTTTGAATGGTCCAATCCCATCCGACCCATCGTTGTAATCATACATTCGTGTAGTTGTTGTAGCATTTTCTACTATTGTTGGGAAAAATTAGTCAAGAAATCATTAAGTTGACTGTTCATGTCCCTAGACAAGCTTCTTTCTCTCATCTCACCCATTTCTTCAAAAACATGAGTATCCTCAGCTTCTTATGCTTGTTGTCTTGACCTAATTTTGGTGTAATATATGTGTGATCCTACCACCCTATGGTGAATAGAATAAATTCAAACTAACTTGCAATAACCTACTTTCACAAACTCATCAAAAGTACCATGCAACCCTCTAGGTATCTACCTAGCTGACATGCAACGCAAATCCACTAACCAGGATTGCTCAAAAATAACATGCAATGGTAACCCTCTTCAATAACTACTTATAAACTAACATGCAATCATCTGGGTATTCACAAAATTTCCATGCAATAACATTTGATACATATACAACTACAAAACCCTAACAAGCTGGCAAGATCACTGATTTTGATACCATTGAAAATCCTTATCTTGAATTTAATGAAAATTATTGTAATATGCATTACTTTCTTAAATAACTTATCTCTTAACAATAAGGGTTTGATTTAGTACATTAAAAATCCCAAGAAATACAGATGGAAATAGATGCATTGACAATCAATAGTAAAATACTCTTTATTGAAATTGCAAAATCAATTTAGACATTCAAAGCTAGCAAATGATTACTTCAAGAATGAAATTATCATTCAATGACCTAAATGCTTGATAAGGAAGATTATCTCAATTAGTTACAGACCTATGATTTAATTATTTATGGTGCCTTCATATGTTGTGATCTCTGTGGTTGCAAAAGGCTATGATTTGCTTCATGATTGATTTACTTATAATGGTTGCTTTGAATTTCTGAAGCCGCTCAAACTTACTTCTACCCAAATAAGACTAAAATTTTGATCCCAATACCTATTGCATCTTCTTCTATACTATACATCTAAATGAAGAAACATGAATTTTTCTCGGGGTTACATCCAATCATGCACCTTTCAAGAGTTTCATCCTGAAAAGTAGAATGTGATACTTGCAAAGAAAATTCATTAGAAAGATTGATAGATAGAATGAATCCTCAATCCCAATTCGATGCCTTTGTGTAAGAAGATTCTTAAGCTAAAAAAGCATTCAATTAAATCTTCTATTATTTTATTTTGACTTAGGCAATAAATAATATGGGCCTATCTTAAATTAATATCCCACCATGAAGTATTGCCTCAGAATATTAAGTCATGATTTAAGTGACCCCCTTTAATGATTGCCAATGAATAAATAAATTCTTATTATCCATAATTATATCTTTTTCCTCCTTTTATTTAATTAAACACTTAACCCCCTTTATTAACTTAATGTTTTTGCCCTGAGGGAGAATAGATAATAGGCTAGTAGTATTTATTTATTTATGTATTGATGTACTAGGCAAAAATGAGACATTGCACAATAACCCTTAATACTTTTAAAAAATATTCTCATGCTTCAAATAAATTATAAGTAAACGATACTTCAAAGAAATTGGTTATTTAATAAGTGCTTTAAATTCTTTTTTAAATCAAATGATACTTTTATTTCTTATAATACAAAAATGAAGAATCCAAAGCAAAAGAAAAGAAAAGAAAATTTTACACATAGTTGCTATTGTGTATATAGCTATTTTTCCAGCTTAATAAATAAATGAAAGATCTTCACATCCATAAAAATGGACCTTGTGTACAAATTCAAACTTGATTCGTGGAAATATCTCTTGAATTTTTGAACAATAGAAATCTATTTGTAGACACCTAAAATTGGTCAAGAAAAATTCAAACAAAGTCAAAGAAAGAAATCAAAGTCAAAGCATGGATTAATTGAAAATCAAAGCCAAAAGGAGTAATTAAATTAAAAGATCAAATAACAATGTGATTGATTAAATAAATTAATTATATAGTTCAATCAATTAATTAAATCCAACCCATTTAAATGGGAGACATGGCTAAATAAATTAATAAACCTAATTATTCTCACCGAACACATGGGAAAAAATCGATTAAACCAATGAGAATAAAGGAATGAGCTCACATGGATCAAGGAAAAATCAATTCTACACCACTCATCTTGGAGTTGCATCTTGACCCTCCATTTTGTCTCTTTGTCCCAACATTTGAAACCATTGACTTAACTCAAATCTAATCATGAGTCAACCTAACTCACATATAAGTCACCTCCTAAATTTAGAAATCCTATCAATATAGTGCATCCATAAGAGAAAATCATATGTTATTAGAGCATCATTACTATAGACATTTTCATCATCAAGCATATCATTATCAATTCTAGATTTTGCATCATAGTGATCATAATGGAGTCATTTAGAATAATTGAGGTGGCATAGATATAATTGCATCATTTAAAATCTTAAATTCTCATTTTAGGACAGTCACTCTTGAATGCTTAAATCTGAGAGCATTGCTTTAGCTTCCTAGATAGAGAGCCATGAGATGCTTCTTGTTATTGCTTTCAATTCAATAGGAATAATTATTAAATTCACATATATTGGATTGATTATCTTAAAAAACTAATCTCATGCGGGTATTTCTTATACACATAATGGCGCCCACCATGGGGAAGAAGCCTAAATTTGATGCAATGTGATCCTTATTTACTAATTTGAAGTTGTTTGTGTTGCAGGTTTGAAAATTGCAGGTACAAAAATGCCTTCAAACAAGAGAAACGATGCGTACAAAGTAAATTTTGACACATTTACAGGCCTAAACAACACATATACACTAAAGTTTGATGCATTTACAAACTAAATAATGCATACACAGAAAATTTAGATGCCTTTACGTAGCATGTTGACGCATTTGTAATAACTTCTATCTTCGGTCTAAATTCTCTTAACGCGTACACGAAGGCTTTATAACGCCTTTACTTGATCTTTTTAACACTTTCTGACAGTTAACTAATTTTAGTAGTTCTTTTCAGATTTTAAATAACGCATCTAATACTTTCTATAGCGCATAGAAGGAAAAACATAAGCGTGCATGCATTTTTTTGTAGTGCGTAGAACTGTTAATGTTCAAAGCTAAATTGATGTATATCTAATGTCAATATATTGTTATTTTATAGATGATAGAACATAAGAAGGCTCAAAGTTCAAAGTATTATAAGAAGAAATAATAAAAAAGGGCAAACAAAAGGTGGAACAAGTTGAAAGCATCCATTAAATCTGAGAATTCTCTTCAAGAAAGGGTAAGTATACATCATTATTGGAGAATAGTAGAGTCGTATCAAGATTTATATAAGTATACATCATTATTGGAGAATAGTAGAGTTGTATCAAATCA
Organism: Thuja plicata; assembly: GCA_018584345.1. NCBI lineage: Eukaryota > Viridiplantae > Streptophyta > Pinopsida > Cupressales > Cupressaceae > Thuja > Thuja plicata. The sequence continues at coordinate 1,078,335 of MU225317.1, forward strand.
CTTTTTAAGAATAAATGGGATTTTCTTTACCTCGGCTTATTTTTGTGTTGGACTAATGTGTGTGAAAGAGGATGCTAAGGAGCTAGAGGAATAGATTTTGGTAAGTAAAAATCACAAAAACAAAGAAAATTTCAAAAAATGCACCTAGCCTTTTTCCTAGCTATGAACGAGGTAATCCTAAAACCTTATGCATTTGCTTAAATTGTGGCATTCAATTCTAAATCTAGCATAATTCAAAAAGTAAGTTGGAATCTTAAGTGAGACATTAGGGATGTGCTCTTCACCTTTTGGTGAATCAAAATCCTAAACGTGTCAAATTTGAGAGGAAGATAAGCTAATAAATTTACCAAACATATAAACAAAGTCTTTTTCTTTGTGGATGAAAGTACTAGGTATATGCTCTTCACCTTTTTGGTGAATCAAAAAGCCAAAAGTTCTCTATTCCCTCTAGATTAAAGGGCTCGGAAAAGAATAATGTTAAATGTGTTTGTGAAGTGAATCAATAGGGATATGATCTTCACCTTTTAGTGAATCAAACTCCTAGACTTGGGTTCATTTCAATTTCTCACTTTCATATGCATATGCTACAACTTTAGTGGGACTGCCTCCCAAGAACACGCCTTAGCGAGGCCGGTGAGAGGGACGACCCAAAGTGGGAACAATGTTAATCCACCATATTCCACCCACTATAAATAAAGACCTCATTTAAGTTGAAATACTTAGAGGGAAAAAATATCAAATGCCTGGACTCGTATGGCTATATGCCTCAATCATGATTGCGTGATTACGTACTCCTTGTTTGACTCATTTGATATTTTTGTTTGGAACCCAAACTAAATATCTGGTTAGTCTAGCAATGCCTACCTTTTAGAGCCATTTTAAATGCCAAAATCAACCTTAGGTAGCTTTTTTAGATTGATTTGTTGTAAAAGGACCCGTGGAAATGATCTCGAACATACACCTTGTGTTTTCAAGTTGAGGGTAAGTAAAAGTGTTTTGTGGGTGTTGAGGTTGAAAGTTCATGGTTACAAATCAGAACCATCTATTTAGATCTGATAAGAAATTTAAAATTTAAAATCAATCACGTTGGGACCAAGACGGTAAAGAAACAATTCCTGCTACATCTTGTGGTGTGTATGTAGATTTTTATAATGCCTTTGAAAACCATTGTAACACCTTCAAACATAGTTTTAACGCTTTTCAACATAGAAGTAACGCATCTGAAAAGTTTGTTGATGCATCTAAACATAGAAGTAACGCTTCTAAAGGCTAAAATAGCACATAATCCTTTTCCAATTAGCGCGTACAAGGATTTTTGTGACGCCTACCAATTCTGTTTTAATGTGTACAAAGAAAAAACCCAAAAAATTGGGTATCTCCATAGTTTGCCAGGAAAATTTGAGGACAGCTTTAAACACCCTTTTCAGAGTACTCTTTGTGCAAATCAAAGATTTGGTCAAATTCATACAAATCCAGGGTGTCAAGAAATTGTTAAAGGGTTGGTCCAAAGGTATAAGTTTAAAATGTTAATTTATTGTTAATGTCGGACTTCACTAGATCCCATTATACCAAAATATCTTTACAAGAAGATGGGACTTACCTTAGGCAATATGTACCTTATCTAAAGGAAACACCTTTATCTTCATATCTACCTTTTCAAGTAGGAGAAAAGGAAAAACAAGAAGCAATGGCACATAGATTTTGACTTGATGATCTCAATATTATAAACAATACCAATGAAGTAAATAATTCTAATAACCATCCCAATATTAATACTAATGGTGGAAACAACAAGAGAAATAACAATGGTAACAATGAGGGAAGCAACAATGGAAAAAATGGGGGAAATAATAGAAACAATGGGGGAAATAAAGATCATCAAAAAGAAGAGATAACAGAAGAAAGAGTGGATGAAGTCGCTCAACATCCCTTATTCATAAAAGTTATGGAAAAACTTTTAGAAAGGGATAAAGAGAGATATTTATTTAACCTAGCTCAATCAAGAGTAAAAATTCCCCATGATTATGATATGACAATGCTCAAGAAAGATGAGGAAGAGGAAAATTGAATAGGTGTGATGAATAAACAATTTAATATTTTCCAAACCCAATTGGACAACATGAAGAAATTGGTGGCTCCGAAACAATTTTTAATCGAAGCCATATGTCCATTCCCATTTGATAAAAATCTAATTATGGTACCATTCCCTCCAAATGCAGTCTTTCCAAAATATGAATTTTTTTTGGGTGCATCTGACCCACAAAACCATTTAAGGGAATTTTGCATGCTAAGCCTAGAGTTTATGCATAACACCACTCATTTAATGAGGTTATTCCCTAGAAGCCTTGGAGGAAAAGTAATGGATTGGTTTTCAAAATTACCCTCGGGTATCAGAATGTTTGAAGAGTTAGCCTCCAAATTTGTTACTCATTATTCATATAATATCAAACATGAGGTCACCATGTTAACCTTATGTAACACTAGGAAAAGAGAGAGTGAAGCCTTTTTGAAATTTTTACAAAGATGGAGAGCAGTTTTTGCTCGTTACCCTAGAAGTGTGCCCGATAAATAAAAAATGGACATTTTCATGAATAATCTAAATATGGTTATGAATTACCAATTGAAAATTCAATATCCACCCACTTTCAAAAATTTCATTGAAAATGGGATTACAATAGAAGAAGTTTTAGTAAGAAATGGAGAAATAAAACTTTACAAGGAAAATAAGGGTTTCTCTAACAACCATAATAATGACAACAACAACAGGGTTTCCAATAACAACAATGGATTTTGGTTAAAGAGCACCAATAAGAACCTTGTTAATGATGATTTGTAGAGGCAAACAATCTTACAGCTACTCCATTTAATGTCTCAAGTGGATCTAATCAAGCTAATAATATTAATCAAACATCCATGATCCCTTTCAACAACAATAATCTTTCAAACAATCAAGAAGCTAATAAATAAAGACCTTTCTTTAATCCAATACAAAGGAGGGAATTCTCACCCTTGTGTGAACCTCTCAAAAATTCATTAAGGGCTCTGATTGCCAAAAAAATCATTACCCTACTGATGCAAAGTGGGCAACTGGAAGCTTGACAAATGTCTCAAATAGGGCAAAGTACCCTAGATCACCAAGTTACAAGGCCAAAAATGTTTAATACTTATCACAAGTATGGAAAAAGGACTTGGTTAAGGCTATCACAACCCTAAAACCCCAAGGGTAACCTTATCACTAGGTTTCACCAATCCTTCAACACCAACTACCATGGTTGGCTTCACAAGCAAATGACCCTCATTCACAATAATATCCCCAAAGTGACACATATGACTAGGGGTGACCTATGCTTGTAGGTATGGTCTATTTATGTCCCTACCATTTAGTTACAATGGTTCTTTCACTCGAATGCAACCCATATGCCATGGTTGCTTCACAAACCCAAGACTATGCTTGTAGCCCTTTTCAGAAGAAAAAGTTAGCTCAAGTGAGATTATTCCACATAACCCTATGAGCTGGTTGGGGATTTAGACACCCTTCATTTCCTAGGACTTTGGACTCAATCCCTAGAACTTGGAAATGATAAGAAGACAGGATGGAACACCAAATTGCTTCACTAATTAGCCCTAATTAGGCCTCCATTTATACTACAAGTGTCTTTTAGATGCATCCAATGCCCAAAATTATGATTGGGTCGTGTGAGGGTTTACACAAAGGTCTCTTCCTATGACTTAGGGCTTCTATTCAATCACCCAAAAAAAGTTATGACTGTTGTCCTAATTCTGGATAGGTGCATACATAAGGATATACACCTAGGGAATCACTTCATTTCCATTTCCCTACAACTTGAAGAACCTATCTTGAAGAATGTCAAAGAGAATCATATGTACAATATTTCCACCAAGGTTCATTGAATTCCCATGGTGGAAAGTGGGAATACACTTAATTTTCTTAGAAACCCTGATGTAAGGCCTATAATCCAGGCAGTGAGTTTGTAAATTCTATAACTTTCAAAAAAAAATTGATCAACACATGAGACCAAAACCAAATGGAAGAAGATTCAAAGAACTAACCCTTGGTGTTATACTTTCATGTCTCTCTATCTGTACCCAATCGTACACAATGATTATTTCTCAGGAAATGTAAGAAAATGATTATTTTATTAATTTCAGAATGCCAAATTACATTATTAGCCTACCACCCACCTGAAAGGGATTTTGTAGGCACTCCCAATGGTTACATGAAAAGTTTGAACTATTTTGACCATTTGGGAGTTGTTTTTCAAAAATTTGTTAAGTTTGCTCAAAAGTTGCTTGACAACTTTTCAACAACTTTTACATTTTTTGCAATTTTGCAAATCTAGTGACCAAACTTGGTCATGATGTTATTTTGTGATCCCTAGTGGGTCCAAACATTAAAAACTCAAAAATAAACCATTTCTATGGTTTTGGATCATTAATGACTCATATTTAATCAAGGGCTCATAATGTGCCAATCTTGGAGCTATGGCCTTACAAGGTGATCCAGTGATTAACGCAATGTATAAATATCACTAAAGGCCTCTTAGGACCTTGGGAAAACCCCTAGGTTCCATAGGAACACTTAGTTCATTTAGGGTGCTCCTGCACCATACTCCCCATGAGATTTGAACTCAAGTTCCCACTTGAGGATAGATGGTCAACAGTAGTTCCATGTTGTTGGATCTGGTCCTCTATCATCTAGGTAACATCTATTGGAGGGAGTCCTTTCCATTTTACTAAGTGTAATATCTAAATTTGGCTCATAAAGGATTTCTTAAGTCAGATTTGCATAATGAGATAAGAAAGAGATCCTAAGGCCAATTTTAGTTTCTTACACTTAATTATTATGATAAAAAGGATGGAAAGGAGTATGTAAAGAATAGTGGGATAAGATACATACCTCATAATATAGAAGATATGGAAAAACTAATTTTCTGAAGCCTGTATTGAGTTTCTGGAAAATCTAAAGTATGATCCGGAACTGGAACGTAGAGACGAACAAAACCTAGAAATCTTTTTCTGTTCTAATGCCGTCTTATGAAAAAGGTCAACCTTGACCCACAAATGTCACCCCTGACCCGATAATGTCGACCCTAACCTGCACAGTGTCAACATAAAATCTGTTTGCGGATCTCGGTAGTTCACTGAAAAGGGTATCCAAATCTAGTCTCAAATCTGTTGTTCTACACCTGTAACTCCCGAAAATAGCACCTACAAATATCTGAAAAGAGGGGTTTTGGGGTGGCTATATAGGGTTTATCCTTAGTCAAACCCCCATTTTGGTGATCTCCACCTCCACGAATAGCCAAATATGGAATGTATGGTGTGTGTGTATTGCTCTTTTGAAAAGAGTCTTTAAACATGCAATATCAAGATCTAATCTTCTAGATTAACAATCCTAACATAACATGGAAACGAGAAAGCAATGCATAGATTTGAATATGACAAAGAAATCATACCAACCCCCCAAAGCTAAAGTATTCTTATCAACTAACAATCCATAATTGCTACCCAATGATAATGTCCTTTGAATGCTTGAATGTTGAGAATAGTAGATCTAAAGAGAGAGCCTTCTTGCTTCAATGAAGATCCACCATAGCTTGTCCTCAAAATGCTTGATTTAAGATGATGATATGTCCTCCTAGCTTGTCCTTCTATATCATCCTCTTGCTTGTTTGCATCATTATTTCATCATGTCATCTCCCTATTTCATTTCATGATCAAATGAAGGCAAAAGAGAGTGTTTATATAGAGATCTCAATATAGGTCTTCTAGGGCAATGCAAGGGACCCAAATTCAAATTTCACCTTGAATCATGGTCCAATCACAATCACTAACTAAGGAGGGAATGTAATAATTCAAATATCAGAGAAAACACTTCCGCATCTGAACCCGGGGACCTATTTTAAGTTTCGGACCCCGATAAGCTCCAGATTTGAAAGCAGGGACCAACACTCGGCAGAGGTCTATGTTGACCTTGACCCTAACCTAGGTCAAGGTTGACCTCAACCTTGACCTAGGTCAGGGTCAACCTCGACCCTGACTTGAGGTTTCAGGCAGGTCACCAGAAAGTTGCTGAGAGGTTCCCAGGTCAGTCGGGGACCTAGGAAGGTGGGCAAATGTGCCAGAATGTTAAGAAGGCCTAGAGGCCTAGAGAGAGAGTAGGATGAGGCCTAGGAGGAAAAATACATAATTCCTACCTAGACAGAAGAGCCATGGAGAGGGAAATCTAGGAGGATCCACAAGATCCTAACCCTAATTTCACCTACACATGTATAATCAAGCACAGATGCGAATCTAATATGCAAACATACTAAATGAGGGTGCTAAACCTATTTAAATGGAAGTGATTCCATTTTAAGATGATACATTTAGCCCCCACTTTATCTTAGATATGATACTACATGAATATGCAAGCTAAAGTAAGAAAACATCATAAAGTATAAAAAGGATATAGCCAAGTCCTCAATGCAAAGATCTTGGAAGAAACCATTAGTATCTGCAACCTGCAGCACACGAGGTTAAGAAAAATCCAAAGAGAACCTAATTATTACTATGATGATCTTGATAAGTATATAGAGCCCCTTATGCCCCCCTGATTTGGGTTACTAATTCATGGAAGGTGAAATAGGGTGATAAGGTGATTTCTATTCACTAAATATGTAATTTTTTGAAAATTCCTTTCCTAAACTAGTTAGAAGGATCCTAAACCTTCCTAAACTTATTTAAGAGGTTAGGTATCTGAATCACAATTCCAACTCCTCTGACAACACTTAAAATGGAGCTACCAAACTCAAGTTATGATGAAAAGAATAGATGTCTATCTAAATGCATATAAAGGGAAAATTCAAATTTAACCTAAATAACTTCAAATGAAACCCTCATAAAACCCTAATTTATTGCCTATAAATAAGAGGAAGAGACACTTAACACCTCATTCTTACCATTTGCAGAGTTTGGGAAAGGAGATAGGATGTCGAAGAGAGAGGAATTTCGAGCGAGCCGCATGGAGGTTCTGAGGGAGTGCCTGGCCAGTAGATGACCACTGCCCAAGGTAAGTTCCTATTTCTAGTGCCTATGATTGAAATTTTTTTATTTTTACAGGAAAGGTCAACCTTGACCTAATAAGGTTGACCCTGACCCAGTAAGGTCAACCTTGACCCATTAAGGTCAACCCTGACTGGGAAGGTTCTGTCCTTCTTGGGGGGCAGGTCGACCCTGACCCACTAAGGTCAACCTTGACCCAATAAGGTCAACCTTGACCCATAAAGGTCGAACTTGACCCAAAAAGGTCAACCTTGACCAGGTCAGGTGGGTACAAAATATGTTTGATGTAGAAGTACTGATATGATTTATGTTTGTGCTTGCAGGATCAAGTCCATCTTCGAAAGCATCCCTTCGGAGGGTTACTACTATCTGTTAGAGGGAGTGTCTCTGAGCTACAATAGGAGATAGAGTTATTGAGAGATGTGGGATTGTTCTAGGTAGAATTCCTACCATAGCTGAGGTTCCATTGGTCCATGGTATCAGCCATGATAGAGAGATGGGACAAGGATACTTGTTCCTTCCATCTTCCATCAGGAGAGATCACGATCACGCTAGAGGATGTGTATAGGATCCTACGACTTTCGGTCTGAGGTGAGCCTATCAGACCGAGAGTACCGCGGGGTCCTCTTGAGATTTTTGTAGATATGGAGTATTTTTTGGGATGAGTACCACAGATGAGAACTCGGCCAGATCAGGTATCTCTGGAAGCCATACTAGCAGATCTAACACCTCTGGTACGAAGAGTGATGCTATGTATACTTGCTTTGGTTGTAGTGCCCAACACAAAGGGTACAATATTTTTAGCACCATTTACCCATCTTGTATGCAGGATGGAGAGTGATAGGTCACTATCTCATGGGGCCACTGCATGTTGGCTCATCTTTATCATGAGCTGAGTTAGTTAGGGAGATACCAGCGGGAGAGTCTTACAGTGTGCACCTTGCTACAGGTTTGGATTTGTATAGTCAGAAAATGGAAGCACTTCCATTTTAGACTTGTTTAGCCTTTCGAGTAAGTAGTTTGGGGTCATGAAAAGTGCCTTGACTAGGTTCTTGATCTTTACATGGCTTCCCCCCTATTCTTCCTTTCTATCCACCATTTTCTGACCTAATTTCTGCATTCTGGGATACAGACCTGTGTTTCTGGGATTTAGGGAAAGGGTCGATCTCCTAGGACAGGGTCAACCTCAACCCTGACCTAGGATAGGGTTGACCTCAACTCTGACCTAGGACAGGGTCAACCTTGGCCCTGACTTAGGATAGGGTTGACCTCGACCTTGTCCCAGGGTCCAAATCCTGGGAACTTTCAGTTTTCGAATGTCGGTCTTTGCAAAAGTTGTTTCCCACTTCCGGGTAAGCTATTTCGGGTTCCGAAGCATCAATTCCTAAATTATATGTAATATAGATCCTCTCCTAGGGGTAAAGGCTTAAATGGTGATTTAATTATCCTATGTAGGCCTCTTTAGAAGATTGTGCCCTAGTTTCATATAAAAGGGAGCTTTCTCCTCTCATTTTCTCTAAGCATCATTACGCAATTGAGACGGATTTTCAAGTGCAATTCAAGAAAGCTACGAAGAAAGATTTCAAGCAAGCATCCATCCATTCTCAAGCATTCAAGCATCCATTTTCATGAAGGAGATCCATTGGAGGCCATTGAAGGATTCAAGCTACATAGTTCCCTTTTGGTGATCTCTCCATCCACCTTCTTCCAAGCCTCTTCCAAATTCAAGAACCCATTCAAGACTTGGTGTTGGAGATCTACAAGAGATTGATTAAAAACATCCTACATGATACATTCTACATTCTAGATCCATTTGATGCATACATACTTGTGGATTCACAGATTCGAATCCGCCACAAGGGCTTCCATATAAGCAAGGTGAATTTATGTGTTTACTTTGTTTAGCTCTGCAATTTCAATTATATTATAAGGTTAATTCCAAAACCAGGGTTTGACCAAGGCAAACCCCTCCCCCACAACAAAAAAACCTTTTTTCTTGCAGGTACAGGTTTGAGACTGTAGATCTGAGACCAGATCTGGATACCCTTTTCGGATTTCTTTCAAACTGTGCAAATAGGGATACTTTCGGAGTTGAGCAGATCGAGTTGGAAAAAGTGGTATAGGGTCGACCTTTTTCATAAGATGACATTGAAACGGAAAAAGATTTCTGGGTTTTGTCCGTCTTTGTGTTCCGGTTCGATATCAACTATCAACATCTCCAGAAATAGTCTACAGAACTCAGAAATGAGCTTTTCCAGATCTGCTATGTCATGAGGTAGGAATCTTATCACATCATTCTTTACATGCTCTTTTCCATCCTTTTGATCAATATAATTAAATGTAATATCCTGAATTTGGACATAGGATTTCCCTTCATAATACAAATCTTAATTAGGAGATCTAGGGCATTCAAACCCTTCCAAATTTATATGTTACATTTTGGTGAACCCGCGATAGACAACGCTTTCTTTTTGGTGTTAGATTTGCATCTTGTGTTAGATATTACATGCATTTAAAAGTAGATTTCTTTTATGCTCTTGCATTTATATGT
>MU225318.1:0-17451 GCA_018584345.1 Thuja plicata
ATTACCAAAAATAGTAACTTTCCATAAATAGCAGCTCTGCACAAAATAGCCCTTATTGAATATAAAAATAGAAATATTTTTGGGTGATGCAAGATTTCTCTTACACCCAGGATGCTCCTGCATCAGAATTAGTACCCAAAAATATTGCACTAGTATAATGAACCTGTTAAAGTTCCTTTTCCCTGTTAGGAGTAGTCTTTACAATGCAAGTACAAAGACCTCTTTAAAGGCCTGACCCTGTTAGGAGTCTTTACAAGCAACCTTGTTAGGGGTGAGGACTCACTATCCAAGAGCTCACTGCTCAATGAGAAAGAAGGCTACAACCTCCTGAGAATAGATATGCACTATATCCAAAAGTGAACTATTGTATATGACACAAATGTCTGATCAGTTCCGGTTATGCGCTTAAGCTCTTATCTTCTTTAAGTGCTCTTTCTCATACTGAAATATTTATACTATTCTTTTATATCTCTGCTCTGCATCTTTTTTCAACACTTGTAATATACCTTTACATTGCATATATATAAGTTTATGCCTGAATAGATGCGACTATAAACAAGACCTTAGTCGGCCCAAAAAATGATATTCACAACGCTTCCAAAAAAATTGGCTTAAGTGTGTTTACAATAATGTTTAATACATGATTACAAACTTATTATAATAGGCACTTAGCCTTTACACAACAAAAGATTATACGCTAATCAAAAACTGAAGTCGGCTCCATACTTTGTATTCTGAACTGCTAGTGTACTTGTTCTTTCTATAACTTATTTGTACTCACATTTTGTACCGTGCATGTATAGGGTTAGCATAACAACATATCATAGAGCTTATGTCTGAAGGTTCTTAGTCTGAATCAGTCATACGCACATGCGCTGGTGCTCTGATCATCTGTGTATCTCTGTTTTGTCTTGTCTTCTATACTTAGTCAATTTTCACTACAAAGTTTACTGTCAAAACTTCATATGACTTTTTTTTCCATAATGACAACACAAAATAAGTCATATACTCCCTGGGAGTCGACTTTCCAACAAGATCAGACAGGGGTCTAGATGGAACATGAGATACATGTATAGGAGATGGATTAGGTACTAGGACCGGTGATGGATCAAGTGCCCCTACTAGGTCTTGATTGGATACAACTTTGATATTGATCCTCGGGATATATATTGATGTACCATATGTATGATTTGATCATGACTTTGATGATGTGCCATCTTTTGATGTATCTTGATATACAGATATTTATGGACATTTTGATGGACATTTATTTATGATGCTCTTTGATTCTCATGATGTTGTTATGTTGTTGATGTGAGATTTATTTATATGTAGATCTATATGATTTCTATGATGCATTTACTTTTATATGCTATGGATGCAGTATCTTATATATGACATAGATAGATGGATGCAAATGATTATGCAACTACTTCTATATGTCTTTTATTTTATGATGAACAAAATGGTTTATGCAGTGCAATGGTAAAATGAATGCAAATTTCTTTTTGATTTTTTGATGTATGAAACTTAGATGAAATGCACTTTTAAATGGATGCAAGCTGGATAATGATTAATGCTTTTATCTTTTGGTTTTATTTCATTTCTCTTGATAGAAAATATAATGATTAATGATTAATGATTAATGAATGCAAATGCAAAAGAGAATCTCACATCAATAATTTGAAACAAGATAATTGAAATTGAACCCCCAAAACTGATTAACCCCCTTTAACTTGGAAAATCCTTTAAATATGCAATTAAGCTAACATGAAAATGCTATGCAATGCAACTAACTATCACTAGCTTTTTGCAAAAAAATGCAATAGAGATATATTTTCATCATTGAGCATTGTGGAACTAGGAGCAAGTACAGTCATTACTAACCACATCATGATGATATGAATACTAATTTCATCAATTTGGTAACCATTGGAAAAATAGTACAACCCTCACTAGTTGAATAATCAACTATGGGAGTATGAATACCAGTTTCATCAGATTCAATGTTGCAAGTGGATTTTGGTATTAAGATATGGGAGATCTAAATAGACAAGGTATCTATTTGCGTAAATAAACTAAGGTTAACCCTCCCTCCTAGATGAAATTCCTCGATGGTTCTTTGATGACCATGTCGTTAGAAAAATTCACACAAGTTAGTAGATCTTCCTAAAAATAGTCACTCAAAATCAAGAAAATATCAAGTCTTCATCATCGCCAATCTAGTTGAAACATCATCGACTAGCTAAAAAGACATGACAAAATACAATGAATATCATCAAAAGCTTCAAGTGTTTTGTATAGTATCAAGATTTTTAATATAATTTCTAAACATTCTAATCATTTAGGTTTTGTCAATTTTTAATCAAGTTACAAGATTTAATGCTTGGTTTGAACAATGATATCCATCAAAGGTTCAATAATATCTCTCCTCTAAAGCTCTGAAAAATATCCTCTAATATGTGACCAAAAGTATTACTTATTGAATCCATTGGTATCAAAACCAATTCTTTTGGCCCCAAGTGATAAGTGAGACCATGTGGATCTTGGGAAAATGAAACCTAGTCTGTGACAATGCAGCTCAAAGACTTTATTATTAGGACTATGCACAAATGATGGATGCAATGAGGATATACAAATGGGATGATGAAAAGGAAATATGTAAAAATGCAAATAGGAAAGACCTAAGGGATCAAAAAGTGTTTGATTGCTAGGTTTTCACTTTTTGAGGTTTATTGCTTTTTTTCTTTTTTCCTTTTTTTTTCTTTTTTTTCTACCAAGGCGCCTATTACTAGGTTTTCACCAAGACACTTTTTCTCATTTTTCATTTTTTTTGATATCATCAAGGTGCCTATTTGTTAGGTTTTCACCAAGACAACCATTTTTTTTAAAATTTTTTGAATGTTTTTTCTTTCTTCATGCTCAATTTCCTCCTTTTTGTGCTTGTATTCTTTTCTATTGTTTTTGAACTTTTGATCTTTCTCCTTTTTTTGAATTTTGAACTTTTCTCATGTTTTTGGATTTTGAACTTTTCTCATGTACAAAGAATGATTCTGAATTCATCGGATACACACTCATCTAATAATCTTTATTCCTATACTCTTTCATTTGATCAGGTATGAAAACTCTTTAAATGGATGTTGTTAATAGGCTCTTTCAAATCATCACCCTCACAATCAGCTAGCTTGTAGGTCCCCATTCCAAAAGAGAAAGTAATTAAAAAAGGTACAAGCCAATTTGCCTCCCATTTTCCTTTATTTTCTCTATCTGCTTGGTTTTTAGGGTTTTATCTTAACACTAAGTCTCCCACTTGAAAGGTTCTAGGTTTGATATGCTTGTTGTAATTCCTTGAGATTCTATTTTGATACACTTTCAAATTATCATAAGCTTGTGTTTGATGTTCCTCCAACAATTCCAATTGTTGAAGTCAGGCGACCCTATAATCATCATCTATGATTAATCCATGTAATGAAACTCTTAAGGATGGGATTTCAACCTCCAAAGGTACAACAACTTCTAAACCATAAACCAAGGAAAATGGTGTATCTCCTGTTGGTGTTCGAATGCTAGTTCTGTAGGCCCATAATGTCAGGTTAATTTGGATGTGCCAATCTCTTCCTGATTTGTCAACCGATATTTTCAAGGTTTTGAGAATATTCTTATTTGTAGCTTCGGCTTGTCCATTACCTTGAGGATAGTAAATGGAGGAAGAATGGTGTGTTATATGAAAGGTTTCACATAGTTCATGCACATCTTTGTTCTTGAATTGTTTCCCGTTATCCATGATGATGGCATGAGGAATACCATATTGGTAAAGTATTCTTTTGCCGTGATGATGTATTTGTGACCATTGGAAGAAGATGGATAAATAATTCCAATAAGATCAAACCCCCATTGGTAAAATGACCATGGTGTGATAAATGGGTGCAACTCTTGTGTAGGTACATGGATCATGTCTCCATGGTATTGGCATTTCGAACACACTTTAACAAAGTGGCAAGAATATTTTTCTAAGGTTGTCCAAAATACCCCATACAAAGGATTTTCTTGGCTAAATTCAACCCACTCTAATGTGACCCACAGATACCCTCGTGAACATATTTTAAAGCTAACTTTGATTCCTCATTCTCTAGACACCTAAGAAGCATTCTGTCAAGACCTTTGCGATACAATGTGTTGGACAAGATAGTGTAATGAGTCGCTTTGTGTATAAAATGTCATTTTTGGGCACGAGTTTGTTTTAAAGGTAAAACTTGGTCTTTGAGATAGGTATAAATGGGTCCATACCAAGGTGAGTCATGTCCATTTATAAGGCCAATGATTTGGGTTTCAGCTAGGTCAAAATCCAGTTTCAGCAACTCTTCCGCCAAGAATTCGCACCTCGCATTTTGATCAGGCATTTGGAGTAAAGAAGCCAAAGTAGCCATAGCATCTGTAACTCTATTCTTGTCCCTTAGAATTTTCTCAAATGTAATCGAGGAAAAGTATTTCTTCTAGTCATCTATCATCCTTTTATATGGAATTAATTTTTCATTCTTAGTTTGATATTCATCATTGATTTGATTGATGACTAATTGGGAATCCCCATAAACTTGCAGTTCTGTGATGTTCCATTCTAAAGCCATTTTAATGTTTATGACTAAAGCTTCATATTTTTCAATATTTTTTGTGCATGGGAAAAATATTTTATAAGACTTAGGAATGGTGTATCCTTGAGGTTTAATCAATAGAATTCTGGCTCTTGAACCATTCTGATTGTAGGATCCATCGAAATATGCTTTAGATTCTACATTGATTATCTCTGCATCTGGAAATTAAAATTGAATAAGATGAGTAGAAACTAAAGTATTTTCAGCCAATTGATCAGCTATGAATTGGCCCTTGATATATTTTTGATCCACATACTCAATGTCAAATTCACTAAGTACCATCACCCATTTAGCAATTCTTCCTGTTAGGGCTGTTTTACTAAGAAAATACTTTAATGGATCAATATTTGCAATCAACTTCACCTTGTGCATCAACATGTAATGTCTTAGTTTTTTTGAGGCAAAAATTAACTCTAGAGAAGCTCTTTCCATGAAGCTATAGTATACTTGATCAAGGTTCTACTTAAGTAGTAAATAGCTCTTTCTTTTTCTTCATCATCCTCTTGTGCCAACAAAAATCCCAAAGATCTCTCCGTTGCTGAAATATATAGTATTAATGGTTTTCCTTTGATGGGAGGCATCAAAATGGGTGGATTTACCAAGTATGTTGTCAATAATGTGAAGGCTTGTTCACATTAATCATTCCATGTAAAAATGGTATCCTTATGTAGCAATCTTGCAAAAAGAGTGGCACTTTTCCACCAATTGATAAATTTATCTCCTAATAGATTGAAGTCTTCCTAGAAGTGACCTCATTTTACTAATGTTTTTGGGAGCTTCCATGTCCATGATTGCTTGTACTTTTTCCAGATCCACTTCTATCCCTTTTGCCGAAACTATGTATCCTAATAGCTTGCCGGATTGAACACCAAATGCACATTTATTTGGATTTAATCTTACTTTAAATCGTTCCAACCTTGTGAAAATATTTTCTAAGATAGGGAGATGATCTTTTCTTTGATGTGACTTTTCTAAGATATCTTCCACATAGTCTTCTAGGAAAGTATGCACCATGTCATGGAAGATAGTTGTCATTGCTCTTTGGTAGGTTGTTTCGGTATTTTCGAGACCGAAGGGCATAACATTCCAAAAAAAAGCACCCTGAGGGCACGTGAAAGTGGTCCTTTCTTGATCCTTAGGTGTAATTTAAATATGATTGTAACCACTAAATCCATCCATAAATGAAAACATAGAATTTCCTACCGTCAAATCCACTATAACATCAATGCTAGGTAATAGAAAATCATCCTTAGGGAAAGCAGGGTTAAGCTCTCTAAAATTCATGCATATTCAAATTGACTTGTCATGTTTAGTAATAGGTAAAATATTGGAAATCCATTATGCATAATCTATTACTCTTATTAAGCCAACCTTTAATAGATTTTTCAATTCTGCTTTGACCAATAGAGACATGGGGATGCATTTTTCTCAAATTTTACTTTACAGGTTTTACACCGGGTCTCACATTAAGGTGGTGTATTATGAATCTTGGATCCAATCCTTGCATGTCTTCATATGATCATGTATAGTTAATTTTCTTTTCTTGAAATAATTTGATGAAATCCTTCCTTTTTTGATTGAGTCAACGATGTTGCTAAGTGAATAAACGTAGGTTCTAATTTGGTTCCAATGTTGACCTTTTCTGTTGGCTCAATTAGGATAGGAGATCTCCCATCTTCATGTTCAGGTATGGTATCTAATCTCTCTTCCTCAGGTGCCACAATTGGGTTTTCACCTTTGGAAACATCTATTATTTTTACCTTTTTAGGGTCTAGTACCACCACATGGTGGTTTTCACCACTAGACCTTTTCATTTTTTTACTTTTTTTTTTATTTTATCTTGTGGATCAAGAAATTGGACCCCTACCTCTATCATCATGTTTGAATTGAATTTTTTGGTGGAAGATGGCTCAATTGCGTTAAGGTACTGGGCCATAGCATTGTCATTGGGAAAATAGAGTAGGTCATTAGGTTCGATTAAGTTCCAATCAATGAGTTCGGGATGAATAAGGGCTAAGGACTCATTAGGAAAGTTGTCATTTGAAGGGTTCAAAGACATGACTTTGTTTGAGGGTTCATACATTATATATCTTAGATCAATAACATGTGCTTTCTCGAGGTGTTCCATGGAAGTAGGATCAAAATTTTCTTCAGTAGAATCCTCATGGATTTCCATGGGAAAGAATGTGTGTGGATTAAATCTAATGTTTGAATCAACCCCCATGAAGGTACCCAATGTTCACCTATCCATTGAGTGTTACTAGATGCTTGTCCTAAATTGGATTCTTGAGGCTCATTTGAGGCTTGTGTAGAATTTTAACCTTGATCCATATTATCTTGACTTTTGGAATTAGGAATTGTAGCATAGGTATGAATAAAATCTACCTCTTTTTCATGACAAGAGTCTTCAGATAGGGTATCCCACTCATATTCTCTAGAATCATCCTCACTCTCAGATTATAACATATGTACATGCTCATGAAAATCATGCATAGGGCTTGAAATTTCTCCTTTTTCTTGATACCCTATTCCTGATTTCTCATCCTTTGACCTCCAAGGGGGTTCAATAGGTTCTAGCAATCCTCTATTTCTGATTCCTAAGGGTCCTCTTCCCTTGTATCCCATCTTCTTCATTATTTGAAATCCCTTGCCATATTGATCAGTTTGGATATTGATATGTTGCACTGTTTCAACGGGATTGGTTGAAGTATCCTCCTCTTTGTAGAGCCATTGTAAAAATTAATTATCCTCCTTTTCTAGGGTTGACTTATCACTCTCTCTTACAAAATGAGAGTTGTATATTTGAGGTGGATGAGCACTTAAAGGTTTCCCATGTGTCTTTGGGGAAGTTGGTAAATCAAATAGGGAAACTAAATATTCCCCTACTCCTTTGGAATTAATTCTACATTACTTTTCAAACTTATGCATCATCTCACTCATCTTTTGATAGTTGTCCTTTTTTTTTGTTCTCTCTCATCCTTAGAAGGTCTCAAAATTTACACCTTTTGTGTAGAAGATTTGACTGAATTTTCATTGGAATTTTGACCCTCATAACTAACTTTCTCCTTTCCCTTAGTTGATGTAGGTGAGTTAGTTTGATTAGGATTTGATGTAGATGTAGCATTTGATATCAACTTAGGACCTCTTTGGTTTCTTCAATGATGACACTAGGAATGAATCCTTCCCTATTATGTTGAATAAATATATCCTGAAGAGTTTTCATTGTATTTCTATATTGAAAGGGATTAGAATCTCCTCCAATAGTTATTTCTTCACCCATGTGTGGAAATTTCATACATTGATGATAGGTCAAAGGCACCTCTTGCATCTCATGAATCCATGGCCTCCCCAATAATATATTATAAGTTAACTTCATGTCAAGGACTTGACAAATGGTGTATTTATTGATAGGACCAACTTGAATGGGCAAAAATATCATTCCTTTTGAAGATCTTTCCTCCTCATCATAATCCTTGATAGTGATTTTCTTTTTAGGATCAATAGAGGAATCAGATAACCCTAAAGATTTGAAAAGGTTCAAGGTGTAAATTTTGAGACCACCTCCTCCATTAATGAGGACTCTCTTGACTCTATGTCTTTGGATTAAGACTTCTATATGCAAGGAAAATTTTTGAGGATGAGTAATGGACATATCATCTTGTTCTCAAAATGAAAGGCAATGTGGTGTAACAAGATGTCCTACCATGTTTTGAAATTTATCTTCCTCCAAGTTTATAGGAACATTAGTTTCCACAAGATATTTTTCCAAGATCTGCTTGTGATTAGGAGAAAGTTTTAATAACTCCAAAATAGAAATTTGTGCTGGAGTCTTTTGCAATTGATCAACCAAACTATAAGTTTTTGTTGTAGTATTTGTTTGTTTAGCCAAAGTAGTTGACTGTGTAGGACCAATAGTTTTAGGAGCACCCCCTTGTAGGGTAATCCTTTCTGCTTGCCCCTAGTGATAGCATTAGAAGTCTCCTTTTTTGGTTGTTCCCTTATCACAAAAACATTAACAACATTCTCATGTCTGGATGAGGTATTGATAGTATTGTCATAGTGATGAGAAAAATTAACATTGTTGTTACCTTTAGAATTATTGCAATGATTGTTCAAGTTTGAAGACTCACCTTTCTCATGATTAAAGAAAGGTGTTTTAAAGGTCGTATGATCATTATTGTTTTCCTGGACCTTCCACTTTAATCACACCATTATCAATTAGATATTGCACCACATGTCTTAGGCGCATGAAAATATTTGTTTTGTATCTTCAATTTCTATGGTATTCACAAAGATTGGATTCACTCCACCAAGTAGGCTTCACTTGTGGTTCGTAGGGTTGAGCCCTAAGTAAGTCAATAATCTTATTCACAATGAGGGTTATTAATGCATTTTCAAGTGGTTCACCCAAGGGTTTGAACTTCCTTCTAGGTGATGGAGCAAAGAAGGGTTTAGGGGTATTGGCCTCTTGATTTTTCTGAAAGTTTTTATTATTGTTATTATTGTTGAAAGGCACTTTGGGTGCTTGACTTGTATTATTAACTTGAGTAAATATTATTGTAAGAGTAAATGGAGTGGCCTTAAAATTATTTTCTTCCACAACTCCATCATTGACCACACCTTTGTTATTGTTTCTCATCCAAAATCAGTTATTATTAGGAGGAGACCTATTTTGATTGTTGTTAGAGGTATTGTTGTTAGCATTCTTATTATCCTTGTAAAGTTTAAGTTCTCCACTTTTGACTAATACCTCATCCGTAGTAACTCCATTCTTAATTAAGTCCTGGAAATACCTAGGACATTGTAATCTTAACTGATAATTCATCTCATTGTTCAATCTATTAATGAAGATATCCATCTTCTCCTTTTTAGGCACACTTCGAGGGTATCTATAAAATACCGCTCTCCACCTTTGTAGGAAAAGTAGGAATCCTTCCCCCTCATGTTGTTTGGTATTACATAAATTAATCATTATAACCTCATGTTTGATATTATAAGAGTAATGAGTTATGAACTTGGAGGCCAATTCCTCAAAAGTGCAGATGCCAGAGGGTAACTTGGAAAACCACTCGATTTCTATACCTCCTAAAATTATTGAGAATAACATCATTAAATATGTTGTGTCCTGCATGAACTCCAAGCTTAATGCACAAAAATCCTTTAGATGATCTTGAGGATAGGATGCTCCTTCGCATTTATCATACTTAGGAAAAATAACATTGATAAGGAATGGAACCATAATTAAAGTTTTATCAAATGGAAATGGACACAATGATTTGATTGAGAAGGGTTTAGGAGCCCCCATTTGTTTCATTGTATCTAATTACATTTGGAATAATTTAAACTTCTTGTTCATGATGTCAATAGGGTTAGCTTCATCTTCCTTTTGCTTCAATTGATCAACATCATAACTATGAGGAAGTTTAGTCCCCGCTTGTGCTAGGTCTAGAAAATATTTTTCCCTATCTCTTTCCAACACTTTCTCCATGAGTTTCATGAAGAATGGGATTTGAACCTTCATTAACCTTCTCTTCAGTAGCCTCTTCGTCATTAGGGTCAATATTTCCTCCATTATTTTTGTCTACCCCTTGATTGTTAGGGTCAACTCCTCTTCCATCGTCCTCATTATTTTTAACCTAACCATTTCAATTGTAATTTGTGTTATCTCTGTTGGCATTTTTAATTAGGTCAGGATCCATATTTCTGAATGGGAAAGCCATGTTTGATTCTAACTCTTTGTTCAGTTGTTGAGTTGGTTGTTGTGAAGAAGTAGAATTATCACTAGGAAAAAGAAACTCCTGGATTAGATAAGAACCCTCAGATTGCAGGGTAGCTTTGATGTAGTGTGATCAGGTGAAAGCCGACATGAGCATAAATCAATAAAAACTTGGCTTTTATCACCTATTTGATCAATCGCTTAGGGATTTTTTGATTTGTCCAATAGTGAGGGATTCTGATCAAAACAAACTTATAAATAGGTAAAAGATCCAAAAGGGTATCCAGAAATGTAATCAAATTGTTTTCAAAACCTTGGGAAATGCCCCATGTTTTCCATTCTTTTTTGCTGGGTGTCACTTCACTGTTGTGTACGCGTGACTTCGCACTTTGCAGGCGGTATCTGGGAATTCTGTATGCGGCACTATGCAGTTTGCAGGCGACATTTGGCCATTGGTAGGTGGTGTTTAAAATATTCCAGGCGTCTTTCCAGTGGATTAGCTAGTATTTCAATGTTTGCAGGTGTGAATTATGTTTACATGCATGACAAAAAATATTGTAGGCATTATTTGATTGTATGTATGCGTCACTTGGATGATCCTGTTGATTTTCACAATTTTTAGGGTTTTTAAAATTATAATGTCTTTGATCAGAGTGGTAAAATCAAATTCTTTCTTTAAAGTAAAGATACAAACAAAAAACACACATAAATTTTGTATCTTACTCCTAAAACACGCCAAGTGTATGTTCTCGGACATTTTTACGAGTCTTGAACAAGAATTTCTTCCAAACAATCTACCTAGAGTCAAATTTGGGTTTTTAACAATGGCTCTAAAAGGTAGCTTGCTACTTATCAAGTTTTTAATTAAACCCTCCATTGTAAACTATGAAAATTATTTTATACCCTCTTGCAAGGGCTTCCCACATGCATGAAAGTATGACTTTGTGCAATCCTGAAGGAATACTCGAGGAAGTGAAGATCCTTAACACAATTTAGTCACTATGACCCATTAAGGAAGAGTGCATTTTATTATAATGGGTTGGATAGTCTCACGGATAAAGTGAGTGACTCCCACTTTGGTTCATTCCCTCTCACCGTCCTCGTAAGGCAAATCTTAGGAGGCAGGCCCTCTAAGTATCTAGCTATCTAGCATTTATATAGAAAGAAAAAATTGAACTTTTTCAAGTAAGTTTGGGAGTTTGATTCACTCAAAGAGTGAAGAGCACATCCCTATTACTTTCCTTAGTTCCAAGAAATTCAAACACATTTATTCATTTTCAACCTCTTGACAAGGAGGTTCTTAGAAATTTGAAATGTTTGGTTTAATTCTTCCCTTTCTTTCTACCACCCAAACACAAGACGTTTGGATTTTTGATCAACTTCAAAAAGTTGAGAGCATATACCTAATTTTTTGTTTAGAATGGACAATAATAGGGTGGGCCCTATTCGACTAGATACCAATGAAATGCCACAATTTAAGGAAAGCAAGCTTGATTTGAAAAATACCTCTTTCTTTGTAGCTAGCAAAGGCTTGGCGCATTATTGAGGTTTTTATGCTTTTTGCTTACACTCACCTAGTGGCGATTTTTTCATCTCTATCTCATCCATCAAGTTAATCAACACCACAACCAAAGTGAAGAAAAATAAAAATTTAATTGACAAAAATTTAAGATCGTTAACAAAATTTTGCAAAATCAAAGCTTAAGGACTTAAATTAAATCAATTGAGAGAAGAAAATTTCTTTTTGTAAGCATTACTAACTTTAACAAAATATTCAAATAATGCTTGATCTTCTTCTAAAATCTCCAAAATTATTACAATAAATGTTTCTTTTGCATGCTTGTTGGAGAGCCTTACCTCTTTGTTCTCACTTTTGATCCTTTGTTCAGGTTTTGGCACCTTTGGATGTCTATTCATCTGTCAAAAAATCAATAAAACAACATTCGTATTCTAAATTTTTTAATCTGCAACTAAAGAAACACAGAAAAATGTAAGCATCATTTAACAACTTGTAGGCATTATTTTACTATGTGTACATGTCAGTTTACAGTGTGTACGCGTCACTTTACTGTGTGTACGCATCACTTTACTATGTGTATGCATCACTTTATAGATTATGCGTGTCACTTTGCAGATTGTACATGTCACTTTATAGACTGTACGCATCACTTTACACTATAATAGACATTATTTTAAGGCTCGTAGACATCACTTTACGAGCAAAGGCATCGGTATTTGGTTGATAGGCATTGAGAGAAATTAGACAAGAAAATAGAAGGAGCTTGTAGGCGTCATTTCACTATGTGCATGCATCATCACTTTGCTTGTAGGCATCATTTCATTGTGTACAAGCATCATCATTTTTCTTGTAGGCATCACTTTACCTACAATCTGCAACATACACACAATTTGAAGCAAAAACATGCAAAATATCAATAAAAATGAGGATTAGAGGCCTAAAGCCCCACAGTGAGCGTTATTTGTGTATGCATAAATCATACCTTCATGAAATAAAGGTGCAATATATCAATTCTATGGAAACAATAATACAATTTAATCTAAGAATTGACATATAAAGCATTTAACATCTCATGGATCTCTAATTAAGCTTTTCTAATAGAGCTCTCAGCCTTAATCTCTACTAGTGACAATCCTAGAATGAGAATTTTGATTATGATATGCCTATTCTAGCTCACAACTCTCAAATTTCCAATGCAATTCATTCTATTATGATCTCAATTGCTCAAAATATGCTCAAAATATGCTCAAATATGCTCTCAAATGCCTAGGATCTTGCTAAATTTCTCTATAATAAGGATGCAATTGCTCATGAATATCTAGGATTGTTTATGCTTGCAAAATGGCTTCTATTTATAGGATTTTCCCAAGTGTAGGGGGTAGAGTTAATTGATCATGATTAAGCCTTGGTTGAGTGAAAGGATTTCAAATGGTTTCAAATGGGGGGACAATTTAAATTCTTTTCTTAAAGGTTGGGATGAAGAGACAAATTTGAGTGATTATGATTGAAAGTTCAAAATGAGTGATTGAGATTGCAAATTTGGAGTGATCCATGTGTTTTGTTTTCTCAATTCTCATTTGTTCCTCAAATTCATGTTGAAAGATATTAGGATTTATTAATTTGATCAATTAATTAATTTAGCCATGTAGAGGAATAGGATGGATTTGAATTTTGATTTAACCTATACAATTAATTGATTAAAATTAGTTATATAGTTTGATTAATCCCATTAGGCTTATATTTAATCATGTGATGTCATTGTTAATTAATCCTTTGATTTAATTTGATTTTATCCTAATCTAATTCAATAAATGTCTATTAGAATTGATTTGATCCATTTTGATGAGATTTAGAGAAATTTTCTGAGATTTGCAAGATTTGCTTGATTAGAGAACACCTGACTAATTTTAGGTGTCTACAGGTCCTAATAGGTCCTAGGGAGAAAATTGGAGCAACTTTGCAATAAAATTTGTAAAACTTGCTCGACAACTTTTGCAACTCTTTTGAAAATTTGTCATAGCCACTCGCTAAAAAATCCAAGATTTTAAATTCAGTTTTGGACATTGTATTTGGGGTATATATGTTAAAAATATCAAACATGAGAGGTTGTTCATGTAATCATCATGTTGGTGGCAATATTGAATGAATAAACTCTATTTTTTTGGAAATTCTCTATTTTTTTGTACATTATGATCATTATGTAATTTATTGTTGTTGAAATCCTTCATGTTTTGTTGGTAGAAGGTGTTGAGCCTCCAATACATCTAGTTTGAGTGGACTTGGTCAAGATAGAAGGGAGAAATCCTTGGTTCAAGTAAGACTGGTCCAGGAAACCCCATTTCATTAGAGTATTGAAAATATGTGCCCCTAAATTTCCAAACCATGTGGGATTCTCATGACCCTTGTTGAAATGCAATTAGGGTTAGTTTTCTTTATGATTCCAGAAGGGCAGATATGGGGGAGCCCATTTGGCCACTTTTCCACCAAGCCCTAGGTCGAGCATCTCTATGTGCTTATTTGTAATCAAGTCCAAATTGATGAAAAAATAATTTTAGGGAGTGGGTAGGATTGATTTGGTTTTGTATTGGGTGTTTTTTGGGGTGTGCAGACTTGTTCCAAGTGTTGGTTTGATTTGGTCAATCCATTCTAGTAGACTTGTTTTGGAAAGCATACCTAATCAACCCTATTAGGCCTTTGTACTTTGTGTAACTTTTTTGGTGTAGAAAAAGGGTTGGAGTCTAAGGATTTGATGTTGGGGACATCTTCTAAAAGGGTTCTCAAAACCATAATTTGTTTGGTAGATTTTTTGGCATAGTGAAGCAATTTGATCTTTGGTATCAATAAGACTTTATAGAATCCTTTAGTGGATCCTAAATTGGTTTTTTGCGGTAACTGCAACCCTGATCCACTCCCTATGGTGATGTTTGGAATAATGATGCACTAGTGTGTGTTGAGAGGAAGTGTTTGAGAAAGACTTGTGAATTGAACTTGGGAGCGTACTAGGTGGTGTGTTTAGGATGTTTAAGAAGATGTTCTAATATAAAAATGAGTGTTGTCAAACAATAAGAAAGGAGTTTTGTGTTTTGTTGTTGAGTAAAGTTGAGAAGAACATTCAAAGTTGGTGGTTGGGCTTACTTTCCCACCTACCCTACCAACATCTGCATTATTTAGTCTACACCCATTATCATTTAAGGTCCTACGAATGAGATTACTATTTATAAGGAAAATCACCATAAGGGCATCAATTTTATCTTAAAATTCTTTAGAATTTAAATCATCGCTGGTAAAGACAATTTGCATTGGGACAAGCGTGACATGCATACATTCCAAAATGGAATTGATATTATCCTGCTTAGGTCGCAAAGTTGGAAGAGTGGTTAAATTTTTTTGCAAGGCTTCATAATATCTAGGATAATTTTGAAGAAGTTCCCAAATATAAATATTATCCAGAGTAGCACATAATTTCTCTACCAATTCATACTCTTTTCCAAGATGTTGATGAAGATAGGGCAGAGGAGAAATTATGGGTTGAGAAGGTGGAAGAGAAGTAGGAAAAAATATAGTAGTAGGTTGAGGATTATTTGTTGTATGATAGGTATGAGCCACAACATGATATTACTTAATAAACTCCAAATGATTCCTATATTTTCCTTTTGCGGTTATAATTGGCTTATTTAGAGTTCAAAAATAACTTTGCTAATTATATACTTTAATCATAATCAAATGTGTAGTGAAATTTTTTGAATGTTGGGGATAACCCTTAATAATAACCACATGTTTGTTAGGTATTTGTAATGAATTCTATTGATTGTATCCTTTGACAGTTATCACAAGCTTCTTGGCTACTATAGATTGAGAATGAACAATAACATTGACTTGATCAAGCTCTTAATTGTTCATGGGTTCATCATGTTGGCATATTGGAAAACCTAGATGATGGTTGTGTTGACATTGATGTCAACATATCACAAGGACTCATAGAGGAAGTAATCAGAAGAGTTATTTCCTTGTTTCTGACTTAATTATTTTTAGTTAGCCAGTGGAGCAGAATGCTAAAAGGTCCAGTTAGAAGCGGATATTAAAAATATGAAGTTGTACACATAGAGGAAGAATGTTGTAGATTTTTACTATGTTCACCCAAATTTATAGAAGGTTTCATGATGATTTCTATAGGTAACTAGGTTATAGAAGGTCACTGGTAGACAGGGTGATAAAAATTTATGATAGGAAGATAGAAAGAGGTTTGGTGTGCACAATAGACTTATAATTTCATGGAGAGAATGTAGGAGTGTGTTGGATACATAATTAAGTATCTTAAACTCAAAGTATTTATACTTCAAAGGTCCACAATGCATAATATTGTTGTCCCATTGACTTGTTGATAGTGTTCTTCAAGTTTGGTGGAAAAGAGCTACAAAATCCAATGGTTGTGGTGGATTTGAATGTTTGAGTGTTTTTCATGATGCTATAGGATGTTCTTGAAGTATGTTCTTGATGAGATGGTGATAAAAATGGATCAAAAGGATCAAATTGGTGGATTTTTTGGTCAATGATAACATTTTAATTATTCTTCACGTTCTTGGTTAACTTAGTTGGTAAATCATATTGTGTAAGTACTGTTAGAATGAATTTAGAATAATGAGGGGAGGGGTGAATCAGTTATCCTCAGGTCTAGATGTAGTAAATAAAAAACTTTCTGTACTTCAGATCTACTCGGCAGCAGTAGCATAAATCAACAACTTTAATCATGCAGTTTACTGTCAATTAAAATTAGCTTGTAGTAACATAACAGTAAAGTAAACCATAAGAATTCACACATGTTGACACAAGTATTCAATGTGGAAACCCAATATGGGAAAAACCACCAGTAACATGCTACCAATTTTTCACTCTTCTAAAGTGATGCCCTGTTAGGAGCCAACCCTGTTAAAGGTTACAATAACACACTGCTAGGTGTGACCTGGTTACAGGATTTAATCACCCTGTCAGGAGTGGCCTTGTTAGAGGACTTAGAACATTCTAATCTGAATGTCACCTTGTTAGAGGATTTATACAAATGACTGTTAAGTCAACCTTGTTAAAGGATTTAACTGATACAATGGTAAGAAAGTAATCAGCAGTTTGTGATGTGGTACATACAACTTACTTTGCAATTCAAATCCAATTATAGCTCTGATGTTAATTTACTGGATAGCCTACATTGTCATTTCAACCTTTTGATCTACTTGGAAATCAGTCAAGCAATCACACATGCAACACTCTGCTTCTGCCTTTTGCCTTCTCTGCTAGATCATGCTAAACAGTAAATCAAATATGCAAAACCTTTTGCATACACATACATTCATCCACTTTCACACTTATGCATCCACAATGAATAACCCCTGAGGTTATCATATACCTCTATGTCTAGGTCAGATAAATCTT
This sequence comes from Thuja plicata, assembly GCA_018584345.1. Classification (NCBI taxonomy): domain Eukaryota; kingdom Viridiplantae; phylum Streptophyta; class Pinopsida; order Cupressales; family Cupressaceae; genus Thuja; species Thuja plicata. The sequence goes on from MU225318.1 coordinate 17,309, forward strand.
TTGCTTCTTAAACAAAATCGTAGATCTTAGGTTAGGTCAGATCCAATGGATCATTCCATCTTTGCATTACATTTACTTCTCCAAAGTAGTCTCTAATTAAATCTTGAAACCATGCATTAATTACGGTTACCCATACATTAAAT
>MU225318.1:34215-91442 GCA_018584345.1 Thuja plicata
GGGGGGGGGTGAATCAGTGTTTATCTATTAATTATATTTCAGCCAATTAAACATATATCAAATGTTCATCCAAAGAAACATAACACAAGAACACATAACACATGATATGATTATGGAGAACCTTGATCAGAGGAAAACCCCGGTGGGGATTAGTACCCACAAATATTGTACTAGGTATAATGCACGTGTTAAGGTTCCTTTGCCCTGTTAGAAGCAGTCTTTACAATTTGAGTACAATGACCTGGTTAAATGTCTGACCCTGTTAGGAGTATTTTAAAAAACCCTCTTAAAGGTATATGGCTCACTACCAAATAAGATGAAGGCTACAACCCTCTGAATGTTGATATGCACTATATCAAAAATGAACTGCTATAATGACACTACTGTCTGATCAGTTCCTTGTATGTGCGAATGCTCTTACTCCTTTAAAGAGCTATATCATCTACTGACTTCATTATACTGCTCATATGTATCTTCCTCATACATTCTAATCAACTCTTGTAACATAACATTACATTACATACTTATATGTTTACAATTGAACAAGCACGACCCAAAACATAACACTAGTCAGCCTTTAAACCAAAATACACAACGCTTCCGAACAAGTCAGCCTAAGCATGTTTACTAAAACATTAATTACATTAATACAAACTTATAACTAAAGGTGCTTAGCCATTACATTACAAAATCATTCACGCTGATCAAAACTATAGTCAGCTTCCATGCTCTGTTTCCTGGACTGCAGGTCTATTAATCTACCTATAAATTTTCCATACTGATGTTTCGTACTCTACGCGTCTGATATTTGTTCTCTTTTTACCGAACCTAAAACTAAAGAGACCTTAGTTAGATGAATTATTCAAATAGGTTTCCTATACATTTGTTTCATCATATTGGGCTGAGAAATGCCTTTTAGGATAGGTGGTATATGATCTTTGACCAACCACCTTGCAATAATTATGAGGTACCTTTGTATTTTTTGAGAAAGTTATATTGTGAGTATATCCTTGGCTTGAAGCCAAACTAATTTGACATGTGGGAGTTCTAGGGTAGAGGAAGAGGATCTTTCAAGGATAGACCGAGGGTTTGGAGGGTGGTAGACCCCCAAAATAAGGTTATTCTAGATGTTAACCCCATGGTTCACATCACAGTCCTAGTATCTCTAAAGGAGTCTATGGAGTTACAGTATCTTCAGGTGGCTACATCATTGACTGATGTCATTATTTATCATGACACAAAGTTAGCATAGCCTCTCAGACCAGAGGATGATTTAACACCTACACCACCTACGTCATCATCAAATGTACTATTTGGCTCAACCCAACCTATTGATCATATGTGTCCCAACTGCTAGCATATATGTTCAGGGGAAAATACTGATACGAATAAGGATAGTTCCACATCCCATTCATGTACACAATGTAGGAGTAGATGTCATGATACCACTATAGGGGATGTGGCCATCACATTGACCTAATGACCATGGTGTTTTCTATTAGAGAGAAGATGTAGGTGTGTTTATTTGTGTTTATAACAAGCTATTTCTTAATCACATAAAACTTATAAATGTAAAAAAAATTATTTATAGAGAAATTTAAACTAATATATGAACAATATAAATTATAGGGGCGTAATTTCACCAAGATGGTGTGCAAAAAAGGGGTATATGTGGCCACTTTGTTTTTGAAATCAGGGAAACCTGAACTTGGAAGAGAAATTTGAGAGTCATGCACCTAAAAATAGAAGATGTGAAACAAATAAGAATTGTAGCAGTCTAAATCTAGTTTCTAACCTATTAAAGTTTTAGAAAATGGATAATATTAAGAGGGTCAAATCCTAAGTGCATAGAAAATTGTTCTTTATTTTTTAGAAAAATATAACATAGTGTCTAGTGTCCGCATAAAAAATTTCATAGTTAGATTTTATATTTTGAAAAATCCTTTGGTATAAATATAGATAAGAGAGAGAGCTAGAAGTTGTCTATCTTTTTGTAATTTTTTGTTGAGTATTTTTTTTAATGATTTTTTGAAGTGAGCACATCCTGAAAATTAGATGTTTGTTCATGCGCAAAACATAACTTGCATAAAAATAATAAAAAATGCAAATTTCTTTTTGCAAAAGTTTAAAGAATAAAGTGCGCAATAATAATATTTTTTTTTTCCTTAAATTTGGTCAAGTAGATCAAAAGGTATTAAAAAAATGGTAAACATATGTCTCTAAGAACTATAGAGACACTAGTAAAACAAATTAAACTATAATATGTTAATTTTGTCCAAAATACAAAAAATTATATGGTTAGAAAACTCAAAAGATGTGTGAAATTATGGTGGTACTTTTACAAATACCCAGTTGATGATGTGTAAACCTGATGATCATGAAGTTGAAAAATGTGTTTTGAAGAATAGAACACATGAAAAAGGAGGGGAATGGAGGGAAATTAAGTTCCCAAGCCTCAACCTTTTTATCCAAGATTATTAACTAGCCTTGTTATTGGATTAGGAATTTACAAAACCTAACTGTCATCGGGTTATTTGAATTTAAAGTAAGCCAACCATGTTAGGAGTGTTGGAAAGTGTGTGGTATATGGTTGTGTATATGTTGTCATTGCTGGAAACACATTCCTCTAGTAAGGTTGCCTTGAATGGAGAACTTTTTTGGATAATCAGTGAAGTGAAAAATGCCTAAGTAAAGAGTCACTTCGTAGTGTACACTCAAGCCATTTTTATTAGCGAGCACTAGATACTAATCATGATGACATACAAGCTTAGTTATGTGATATATGGTATGTATTACAAATTCTTTTATGGTCTCTTGAACTTTGGTTACATATGGAAAGAGTTATAGGTTGGTCAAGATATGCGAGTGCAATAAAAAGTAGAAATAAGGTATATGAGTGGATGCAATGTTTAGGTATATAACATAAGTTATTTTGTTAATTAATGTAATTTGTGGTAAATTATAGGGCCTCACCTACCTTGGTGGATGAATGATCATGTGGGCTAGGATTGGAAACATGTTTTATGAATATATAGTAAGATGACTAAGAAATAGAATTGATCAAGTATATATATATTGGGCTACAAAATATTGAGTAATGACAGACAAAGGAATGATGGGTGAATGAGAAGAGATTCTATGATTATTGTTGTGACCTTCAACTTGAATTTATTTGGCATATCAGATTCTACTACAATTCATTTTTTTATTACAAATCTTCTTCTTTATAATCTAGACAGTGAGTCCTTGTAGAGCAGTGAGCTCCATTGCATCACCCGTAATAGGGTTATAGAATCCTAACAGGGTCTATCATTTATTAGGGACATGTATTACATGTAATATTCATCTCCTAATAGAGATAGGTCTCCTAACATGGACATTATACTCTTAGTTCATATATTGTGGGTACCATCCCCACCAGGGGTTTCCCTTGGCCAGTGTTTCCTTGACAACAAATCATGGTGTTATGAGTTATGTGTTTTATGTATATGCTTTTATTATTTCATTTATTGCATGGTTATGTTTTAAATGGATCATATTTAATAAAAGTGTTGCAACATTGATTCACCCCCTCTCAATATTTTTTAACAATTAGTATCAGAGCTTTTGGTCCTCTGAGAAAAAGCCTAATAGCTTGAGGGAGATTCTGATGGATTCAAGCAGTTTGTAAGAAAGTTTTGAGGCAACACTTGAAGACCTAGCTAAGGATAATGTTGAATTGAAGCATAAGATAAGAAGGGCTGAAGACTATATCAAAAATCTTAAGGAGCAACTTGACATTTCAAGGAACAAAAGGTAGGAACTTGTTGAGAAGATGAAGGAGGAATCTAAGATTGATTCATCTGATCTGATTGAAAAACTTAAATAGGAAAAGGAAGCACTAAAGCGTGAATGTGAGATAACTACTTTAAAATGTCTAAGAGAATTAAAAAATAAAAAGAGGAAAGGAACATACTTGAAAAGGCCTTAAAAATTATGAACATATAGATGGGAAATATGTAGATTGAGCTTAATGGTGTCAGAATTAATTACTAGGAGTTAGAGAAGTATAATTGCATTATTAAGAAAGAACTTGTAGAGGAAAAGAATCACATTGATAAAATTTATGCAATCAATGATATAATTGATGATCAATTGGGAAAACAAAATCCTAAAGGTGACAAAACTAGAGTTGGATTCAATGAAGTTGAATTCTCTAAATCTCAGGAAGAAAAATCAAAAGGAAAACTGGAGTAAAAACCTAATCAGATTGAGGAACTTAAAGAGAAGATCAAACCTTTCAAGGGAAGAATCTTTGGATGCAACAAAATTGGTCACATAAAGAAGGAGTGCAGAGGTAACAACTCTTTCAAACCCTTTTCTGGTTATTGCTTCAATTGTTGGGCATATGGGCACAAGAATAATGATTTAATGATACCTAATAATACATGGAAGAAACAAGATTATGTTACATAACAAAGTGGAAACAAAAATTCTACATCTACAAGGTCACATGTTACAAATGCAAGACCTTGGGCATATTACAAGAAATTATAGATTACGGGTTAATTAGAACAAACCAGTTGTCACATGTTTCAAATTCAAAAATCAAGGACACATAGGAAAGTATTGCAAGTATAATGGACCTATTAACAACAGAAGACCACCTATCGTCATAAAGAAAACTATTGGTGATAATAGAAAGAGCATGGAAGATTACATAGATGAGTAGAATTGTATTTTTGTGAAAGAAGGAAGAAAGGGAAGTGGTAAAGTATGGAAGGAGAAGAATAAAAGTTAATCTAAGGGTCAGGGAGAGCCAATTGATGCTAGTGGATCTTTGCCTAGTGCTAGAATTTCCACTTCAACATAAATGGCCAAGCATGGCCTTAGGGAGGGCATTAAAGAACTTAATAAGTCTATTATCCAGCCCCTAATTTACAGAATAAGAAGATGTGAGTTTAGCTACAGTTATATGGATATGTGCAGGAAATCTATGTTCATGGGATCTGAAAGATTACAAACTATGATCGTTGGTAATTTCATGGTTGACTGGACTTATTATAACTTTTTTAGTACATTGGGAAATGTGTTAGAAGTATATTGCAAGCTATATATAGGGAAAGTTAGTCATTTTTATCACCATTTGAGCAAGTTTGAAAAAAGAAGAGAGTGATCTTGGAGTAGTTTGGGTAGTTTTTTTGTTTGCGTAATTCAAAACTCTCACAAAATTTAAGTGGGACAAGCGTTCAATGAAAATTGCAGACATTAGGTCGAAGGATGTAAGGCTGATATCCATGATTCTTGGTTATAAAATGCACTGTAGTAGCAAGGTGAACTTTGTATTGGTTGGTATTATTCACATGGCTTATAAGATGATTGTTGAGAATGAACATTATGATTAATGTGAAATCCTAAGACTACAACTATTGGAGAATTAAGAAGAATAAATCAAATACCTTCAGGTTTGGATCTTTTTTATTGCACATTTTCTTCCACATAACACACATATTTACTGGCATGCATACATGGAATGCATATGAGCCTACTGCTACTCATATTAGCAAGTAGTATAGGATGCAGGAAAAGATTAATATTAACTGTGAACTATTTGGTTTGTTCAAAGGTTTTCAAAGAAAGACAAAATAAAGAGTAAGGATACCTAAGGAGATAGTGAAGAAGTATAAGGAAACTATCTTCTTCATGGTGTAAATATATTATACCTATTTAGAGGCACTAGAACCTAGAATGTAGTGGTGTACACCCATGGGATATGAGGTAAACTCTCATATTCTTATCCCTCATATTTAACACATCTAAGCATATGAAAAGGATCCAAATGAAGAAAGATGGGGAACTTATAAATAAAAATATTTAAAGGTAAGAGAAGTGTTGATTAAGAGAGAAAAGGAAAAGGAAAATAGAGAATATTGTGGATAAAATTGGAGAAAGAGAAGACATATCTAAAGAATAGATGGTAGGCTGAGGAAAAAGGGTACAAAAATTTCTTCTAGACTGACGAGCTCAGAAATTGCACCCCTATTGTCAAAAAAAGTAGTGGACATATCAGATTCACCTCTGGAAATGGTAATAGTACATGATCAAACTCTTGCCCCTTCTAGGAGAACATCACAAAGGTCCGTAATAGTGAAGATTGATAATAAGGAAGAGGAGATGCCTACAAGGACAACAAGGTCCCCTAGACCCAAGATGATAAGCTCTAGACCTGCTTCAAAGAAGAAGACCTTGGAGGAATCATCTACGAAGAAGCAAAAGAAGAGGAGAAGAAGACTAAAAAGGATACTGAACTTGTTCCAAAGAATCTAGCACAAGAGAAGCTTGCTGAGAGACAGCTGTGGAAACCTGATTTGAAATATATAACAAAGAGGATAGTAGACCAGGGCAAGTTGAACCAGTTGCCTAGGTACTATGAGAGGTATGGTGAGAAAGATAGGGCTGAAATAAAAGATATTGTTATAAACCATATGTTAGCTTTTAAAAAGAATTTGATTGAGCTTGAGAGAAGTATTCTTAAGGATTTATTTCATATAATAGAGATTAGGAAGCTAAGAGCCTTAGAGGAAGATGATAAGATCTAGGTGAAAACAATAGAAAATATGCATCCAATCATTTCCTATAAAGATATTGATAGAATTATGAAGAAAACAAAACTTTTAGGTCAAAAACCAGATTGATCAAGATAACGACAAGGAAGTATGAAGAATTTGAAGAGGATACACAAAAAATCATTGATAAGAATTCTACTAGAATAAGGTCCTGAGAAATCCAAGGCTCCTAAATAAACTAAAACTAAAGACATAAATAATGGTGAATCATATAGATCAGTTAGAGAAGAAGAAGAGAAGACCAAGGAAGATGAAAGTACTGATTAGTTCTTCAATACTATGCAACAACCTTATTTGTTTTTTGAGGTTGTGGGCATCACACTTGATGCTACCTTGCAGGAAAAGGATCCATTCTTACAGACTACACATGATGCATTGGTTGTAGATATAGAGGTTGCAAGTCAAGGAGAACAGAAAAAAGGAATTAGATAAGGTCGCAAAACAAAAAGATGGAATAGAGGTAGAAGAGTTGAAGGAGGTTAAGGATAAACCTATTAAGACTTCAAAAATTAATAAGGTGGAAGTTCAGATGAAAAGTCTTGAACAGATTGTGCTTACACCTCCTAGAAAACTATTTTTCGCAAGTAATAAGAAGCCAATACTAACTAATGTGGATGAGATGGATGAAGATGACCTAATAGGGTTATCACTAATAACATTTGCTAAAGAAAAATAAAAATCTAAATAGAGGACTGAAAAGAAGGAAAAAGTATTAGGAAGGACCATTTTTATAGTGAATAAACTACTACTTTTACCTTTCAGATTCCAGGGAAATGATACTGAGGACAACTTGGACAAATTCTTGGATGACATTAATTATCATTTCACATCTTTGGAGAAAGTCTCAGTAGAAAAGATGGAGAAGGAATACATTAAGAAGAAGCTAGAAGAAATGTTCCTATCGATCACTAGGGACACTAAAAATTTTGAGAGCATCATACAAGAAATCAAATCCTACATCAATCAAGGTAGAAAGGTGTATGGTTATTGTTTAAATTCCTTTAGGCATGTGCAAAACATTATAGATATCATTCATAAATATGAATAGTTACTTCATAAAATGGAAAAGGAGTGTGAATCATCTGGACATATAATCACTGATGTTGATAAGGAAGTGTCAAGGATTGTAGATAAAATAAATATTTTGGAGATAGAGAAAGGGAGAGTGTAGAAGAGATTCTCTGAGTTGAGAAGTCTAATCACTCCTAAACTCTCTATCATGGAGAAAGAGCTAGAAGAGTTGGAGTCAGCCAAGCAATCCTACCTTGGACTTACCCCCATAGATTTCAAGACTACATAGATATCATCATATGCATTATGTGGAATGATTTAGGTTGTAGAGACACTAAAGAAGACATGATAGATAGACCTACAGGCACTAAAGACAAACTTCAAGGATATACTTCACATGGTCTGACTGCATGGTGAGAGTTGTACAGTTTTGATTTGTATGTAGATATTTATTTTTATGATTACCTTTGTCATTGATTTAAAAGGGGGGGTGATAAGGTGAAAAATGATATGTATAGATATGTATTGGTAGTAATAAGGGATTATGTACTTAGGGGGAGTACAGTTTTTGTTTGGGATTGAACACTTAGTCATTTTTCACTAAGTGTTGCCATCTATGACAATGGGGGAGATTGTTGGAAAGTGTGTAGTATATGGTTGTGTATATGTTTTCATTGATAGAAACACATTCCTTTAGTAAGGTCTCTTTGAATGGAGATAATTTTTGGATAATCAATTAAGTGAAAAATGTCTAAGTACAGAGTCGCTATGCAATGTACAATCGAGTTATTTTAATTAGCGAGAATAGAATACTAATCATGATGAAATAAAAAATTAGGTATGTGATATATTGGATGTATTATAGATTTTTATGGTCGCTTGAACTTGGTTACGTCTAGAAATAGATATAGGTTGGAAAAGACATGTGAGTCCTATAAATAGTAGAAATAGGGTATATGAGTGGATACGATGTTTGGGGATATAACATAAGTTGTTTTTTTAATATAAATTGTGGTAAATGATAGGGCCTCACCTATCTTGGTGGATGAATGATCATGTGGGCTAAGTTTGGAGACATGTTTTAATAAGATATAGTAAGTGGATTGAGAAATAGAATTGATTGAGTATATATATCTTGGGATGCAAAAGAATGAGTAGCGACAGATGAAGGAGTGATGGGTGAATGAGAAGAGATTCTGTGATTATTATTGCAAGCTTGAACTATAATTGATTTGGCATAGCAGATGCTACTAAAATTCATTTTTTCTATTACAAATATTCTTCTTTGTAATCTAGACAGTGAGTCCTTGTAGAGAAGTGAGCTCCATTTTATCACCCCGAATAGGGTTATAGACTCCTAACAGGGTATGTCCTTTAATAGGGACATGTATTAAAAGTAATATCCAAATCCTAACAAAGCTAGGTCTCCTAAAATGGACATTATACTCCTAGTACATAAATCATGGGCAAAATCCTCACCGTGGATTTCCCTTGTCCAGGTTTTCCTCAAAAACAAATCATGGTGTTGCGAGTTATGTGTTTTATGTATATGCTTTTAATATTTCAGTTATTGCATGGTTAAGTTTTAAATGGATCAGATTTAATAAAAGTGTTGCAACGTTGATTCACCCCCCTTCTTAGTGTTGTTTAACAAGGGATGTTTTGCTATTTTTGTAGGTGGGTGGCTACTTTTTTGCACACTATATTGGTGCACTTACCCAAGGTGTATTAGTTGGTGTGATTACAACACGTCATATTTATTCCTCTCCATGGGCATATGTAGCTTTGATACATAGGTAAAAAACTTTAATATGTTAAAAACAGAATAAAACTTTGATTTTAAAATAATTTTTGATAAGATATACCAACTCTCTAATGTATATTTATTTGGTGTTTTATAGGGGTTTTTAGGGGATCAAATGTCCCACATTGATGATGTGACACTTTCGGCCATTGAATTTGGCCTAGAGAGCTTTGTAGTATCATATTTTACATAGCTCTTATTTACAAGTTTTATTTAATAAGTGTAACTCTTTTAAATTTATGTTTTTTTTTACTTATATTTAATATTATATATTTATATCTCTTATGTTAATTTTGTTTCTCATAGGCTACCCTAATTGGGTCTAGGACATCTTATGTGTGAAAGGAATCCTTCAACACACGTGAAATAGAAAAAGAAATCCTCGCAGACACCTAAATGCCAAAAGGTAATTGAGCACAATTTAAATTTATTTGTTGAAATGTAACTTGTGATAAACATGTACATTTAGATCAATTTAAAGTATTTGTTTTCTCTTCTATATACATAAATAATTAGGGTTTATAGAATTTATGGATGCACCTGATGTAGAAGAGGTTCAAGAGAGGGTAGAGGTATGTCTATTCACTTAGACTTTGTAACATTTTCATCTTTCACTTTTATCCCGTTTTCTTAGTTGAAACAGTCTTTTCAACTCCTCTTGGATTGCATTCTTGTTCCTTTGAAAGCTCTAAATCCTTCCTCTATGACTATAATATTTTTTATCATTTTTCATTCAAGAAATGGTCATAGTTGCTTCATCAGTGATAATACCTCCTAGGAGTACAAGAGAACCATCCGAGGCTCCAGTATGCATTTGTTCTATATATATTAAACATATGCATTTAGATATAAGTACATGCATTTTTAGTTTTTAAGTGTTTCTCAACTATATATGTTATTAACTTGTATTAATTTTCTTTTACCTATTACAACCCCCTTCGTGACTTCTCATGGATCCTCTACCATTACATTTCAATAGGAGTCTTAATCGTTGAAGAGGGTATCCACTAGAGCAAGGGGAAGAGGTATGTCTATCGATGGATTTTAACAATACAAATTTTTCAATTTATTCTTCATTATCGTCTAATTTTGCATTAACTTTGACTATGTAACATCTTCATCTTCACTTTCATCTCCTCTTCTTAGTTAAAACCCTCTTCTCAACTCCTGTTGGATTGCATTTTTATTTGTTTGAAAGCCCTAATTCCCTCCTCTATGACTATAACATTTCTTATCATTTATCATAAAGGAAATTATCATAGCTACTTCATTAGTGATAGTGCCTCCTACGAGTATAGGAGAACCATCTGAGGCTCTGGTACAATTTTGTTTAGTCCATACATTTTTAGTTGTTTAGTGTTTCTCAACTATATATGATATTAACTTATGTTAATTTCCATCTACGTATTACAACCCCCTTCATGAATTCCCATGGATCCTCTACCTTTCCATTTTTTTAGGAGTCATGATCATCCAAGAAGGGGTTCATCACCTTCAATACACATCCCAAGAGTGGGAAAAACATGTGTGGTAATATAAAATTCAATTGTAAAAAAATTAAAGTTCAATATTTAGTTATTTTAATGCTATTTTGACAACTATAATCTATTATTGACAAAATTAATTTGATTCAACAATTAAATTGTTGTTGTGTATCCATCTATAGAGTAGCATACTGATTCAAAGAGGCTCAATTTTGATGATCCACCAAAGCCATAAAATTTGATAGAGACATATAGTGCTAGTTGTGGTCATTGAAGGACCAATTCATGTATATTATTGACATTTTTATTGTATATATAGACCTTGACATGACACATGCCACATTTTTGTAACTTTTTTATTTACTTGGTATTTATACCATTTTTGTATATATACACAATTATTGTTTATTTTGATTACGAAAGTTGATATTTTATCTAATTTGTTCATTGTGTGCATATCTTTGTACTTCAAAACTTAAATATTTATAATTGAAATGTGATCCAATGTGTTCATTGTGTGCATTTCTTGGTACTTTGAAACTTAAATATATACAATAGAAATTTGATCCAATTTTTTAATTTTGTGCAAGTCATATGGTGTATACTTTTAAATTATTATTTATCTTACTAGAACACAAACATGTTTATTATCTTACTAGAATGAAAACAAGACCTCAAAATGAGTGAAAATTACTAATTAGGATATTTATCTCCAACCTTTTAACAAAAATAAAAAAATTAAATATGAACATAGAATATCTTATAGTAAAGGATATGAAATTCATTAGGCATATACTTTTAAATGATACTTTCTTCTTATTTACCATCATCCAATCTTAATTTGATGGAGATGAATTCAAGTTCTTGATGCACTAGAGGCAAGGGTATTTCGAGGACTTGGCTCATGGATATTACTTCAATCACATTGCTATTGTAGCCCTTTTTCCTCTAAACATAATGGTCTATCCTAATGAGAGTCATAATGCATTCAACTTTCTTCACATAACAAGATATTTCACACAACTTTTAGAAAGGTACTTGATCTAAAGGTTTGATCAAATCTCAAAAATTATACAATCATACTACATGTATAATAGGAAATGGTGAGAAATGAAAAATGATATAATGTAGATCACTCACAAAATTATGGGGGAAATATCATACATTGGAATAAAAAATGCTTGCCTATAAGATTGATCTAGTAAGAACTACCAAGTGAGTTAGGGTGTCAACTCGAGATCTATGTTTTATAGGGTTGGATTTGATTGATTCCAATAGAAATTATAAATGATATGTAAATGTGAATGAAAAACCTGATGTATGAAAGTAAATGCAGATAATTAGAGATAATAATGTGTGCACCTGAAAAAGAAAGTGAAATATTTCACTTGAAACCTCAATTTTCTAACTGTCAGAGTCTCAGATTCAGATGAATTTTAGATCTGGGAACCTGGAATATATGTTTGAATGTTTTGGAACTTTCTGATGACCTTGTCCAAGGTAAGGATGACTAGATGACCTAGACTTGAGAGATTCTAGACAAAATTGTATAAAGGCATTATGTGGGCCTCCAAATCTAGTTCCCAAATTTGTAACTAGATCTATACTTCTATAACCCACAAATCTAAAAAAGTGTGTGTGTGTGGCTATATAGGGGTTTTCCTTTGTCAATAAGTGTTGGATCAATGGAAATTCAAATTTTATGGTAAATGCTACAGGTTAAAAAAACATGGACATAGGGCAAGTGAATGTACTGAGAAACCTAAGTTTGAAGGAAAATGTTTCAATTGTAACAAATTAGGTCATAAATCTACAGAGTGCAGAACTAAGAAGTGGAACCCTGCTGAACAATTAGCTAAAGAAATTTTGGTTGGGATTACAACACATGGAGAAGATGTTGTGATTGTGGCGAGTATGGGCACATTGGTGCAAATTGTGTGAAGAATAACCTTAGAAAAAGGAATCCTACTAAGAGATGTTATGTGTGTAAACAACTTGGTCATCTAAGAAAGAATTGTATGAATAGAGAAAAAAGTGGATACTGGTTTTGAGAAAGGAAAAGCAAAATTTTCTGAATTCAAAAATCAGATGAGTCAGTAGTGAGTAAGGAAGTCTCCTAATAATTCTGACCAAAAAAAAGAAGGATCAAATGGCACCCAAAATAGTGAATTGGGTGGATCCACCATCTCCAAATAAAGATGCAAGGAGACAACTAGAACTGTGCACACAAGCCATCATACATTAGCTCCAGATATGATAGCAAGTCCAAATCTGCATATTGATGCACTAGGACACATTATGGTTCTAACCGAGTCAGGATCTTAGTTACAACTGAGCTACTCCGGCTTAACTACGTTAAGTCAGGTTGTATGGTTTCAAAGATGCAAAGTTAGGTTTTGCCGAGCCTCTGAGTAAGCCTGGGAGAGCTACCCGAGCTATGACAGCTACTATGTATAGAGCATTTAATGAAATATTTATGATGAAATTTCTCATAAATGGTGAAATCAAAGGGTTATTGTTTACCAATTTTTACAGTTTGCAGAGTGATTAATATCTTTTAGCAATTTTAGAGCAAATTTGTGTTTGAAAGCTCTAGGTACAGCAAATTTTCATCAATCCTCCAAGCGTTATGGCATCTTCATCCAGCAATAAGATCAAGAAGGGATCTAAGATGTTAGTGAGGAATGTTGTCTGCAAACCACCAAAGTCCAAACTTCATCTAATGGTTGCAGAGGAGATAGATCCAATGGGAGCCCATTCCCAAATTTCTCCTAAGGTACTTTTGATTCACGACATTCGAGCTTTCTATCATTGCACCATTCAACAACTAGGAAAATTAGAGATAAATCAAGCATATGAGGCACTTTGTGTGGGCGGAAACCTGAAGCTACAACACAAGCACCTTTAAGTCAAGGGTTTAACCCAAATATTGCATATTCCAAAGAACTTTTAGATAAAGTGGATTTGGTTTACCCAATCCATGTTCACAACATGCATCTCCGGTTGGAGAAACCCGTGAAGATCACTAATTTGATGGTACACTGAGTGACAGGGTATCCAATTCTTGACAAACCTAAATCAACCAAAACCCTACCTTGAGATGACCTAGCCAAGAAGACTCTTTCCAAGTGGGATGGAAGAGGCATAAAGTTGAATGGAGTCACTAACATAGATCTGAAGTTTAGAATTCATGTGATTGCAGATAAGATATACAGTTCAAGCCAAGCAAACAGTGTTCCATGTGAGGTTGTGGACTTGGAATACAAAGTGGTGAAGAACAATCTATCATTTGACCTAGCCGATTTGCAGCTCATCCAACTGAGAAAAAACATGGAGAACATCCAGGAATCCAAGACCAATCCGTATAATTTTGGTTCACTCTTGGTGTACATATTATTTTATGTTCAAAAAGTTTTCTCTTCAAAAGGAATAGTTGTATGGAAGAAGGACAGACCTATAATTTATCAGATAAATGAGTTTATAGAAGAATTGGGAGATAATTTTGAAAGCATCATGGATGCATACTTTGAAAGTTTCAGAGAGAAAATGCAGAATATATTTAGAATTCCCAAAAAATTAGTAGAAGACTATAAGGATGACATATGCTTCCTAGTTGATTGTGACAAAGTATACATTCAAGAATTTAAGCCTAGGGTTGAATGGGTGAAACCTCTTTCATATGAGGTTAACATAGATTAGACTAGAGATATTATTGAAGCTCTTGTAAATGAACATGTTGATCCTAAAGCACCATATTTTGGTAATTATGGAGAAGCTAAGGGTAGAATATCATTGTAAATTAAGATTCCAAAAATATTTAAGAGAGGAAGGAAGAGAATTTAGAAGTTTGAAAAGAAATATGGCAAATCATTAGACTCTCCTCCTTCAATCACTGAAAGAAAAGGAGATGATATAAACGTAGAAGAATAAGAACTTAAGAAAGAAGAGGAAGAGGTAGAAGTAGAGCCTCTTAAGAAGAAGAGGCTAGCCTCTAAGAAAAAACCAAAGATCTCTACCTATGTCTTCACTGCAAACAAACCCAGAAGATCTAGAAGAAAAATAATATTTCCTAAATAATATGAAGAAGAAGATACAGTTACATTCAAGAAGATACCACCTTCCTTTGAGAAGAAGTTTGATGAATTGAAAGGAGGTAGGGGTATGGGATCTCACAAATCACTGAAATATGCTTCTAGAACCAAGGATGAGCAGAAGATGATTGAGGATGCATTAGTAGAGAAGATGGCAAGATGGAAGTATGATCTATTTGAATTGAATAGACATATGACTGAAGACCTTCTCAAGGAAATCACAATTCATTAGAACAATGCAGTTCAGATTGAAAAGGACATCAAGAAACAAACCTTGAAGCAATTCATGCCTACTATGACTGATAAAGAGGTAAAAGATGCTATGTCTAAGTATGAGATTAATCACACTCCAAGGTTTAGGACTTTTAAAATCTTGAGCAAGAAAATAGAGGATGTTGTGTAGACCGCAACAAAGGTGTGGAAGCCAATTTTTTATGACAAGGGAGATGATAAGACAGAGGAACAGAGTAAAGACCCTCATGTACAAGTTAAAGATGAAGAATTACTTGAGGTACAGACCATTTAAGAATCTAATGCAAAAAAGATAGTAGTAGAAGTGATGGCATCCCTACCCCAATCACCTATTTAGAATATCCTATCTCTGAGAAAGGAAAAGATCACACAGCTACATCAATTTTAGTAGGAACCGAGCACCAGGCTCTACCTACTACTGGGCCAAGCTAGACTGAGTCATAGAAAGACACTATGAATGTTTCTATAGTTAGCACTGATTCTATAATTGGTGCATTAAAAGTTAATGATCTACTCCAACTGAACACTGAGGACAAGGATGAGGATGAAAAAGTTAAGGAAATCATTCATTCACCTCATTCCAAGGTCAAGGGTAAACAAAAGAAAAAAATTACTGATGAAGTTGAGATTGAGGAAGACATTTTGATTCCTAATTGGGATCTTTCTAGCCTGATAGCTGAGCAGATGGAAATCCTTGGGGAGCTATGGAAGAAAAGAGAAAAACCATAGAAGCTCCAAGATGAGAAGAAAAGGAGCAGAGTGCTAGAGGACATCAAAGTAATATTCCTTCATTTGCTAGAGATTGAAGTCAATGAGGAAGACTCTATAATGGACCAACTTGTTGACATATTCCACAAGTTTAATCATGATCTTAGTGGATAGGAGAAATTACTGCAAAAGGCAAAGATAAAATTTGAGGATAAGGTTCTAGAGAATGTTGCAGGTAAGATTACAATAGATCAAGTGAAGCTAAACACTATCATTGTCTCTCTAGAAACCACTGTGACTAATGTTGTGGAATTATTTGTAAAGTTGAGTGAGACATCTAACTTTACCATGGAAATAAAGGACAAGATGACAAAGATTGGTAATGATTTGAAGGGAAGTGCAAGCCAATTGGCACTTAATCCTAGTTTAAGTTTAGCACATTTTGTTAAGATCAAGTATCTAACTGGTATGCAGAAAGAGCTACTCAGGGAAGAAGGAAGAACAAGGGAATCCCTATCAGCTATAGAGAGCCAACTCCTTCCTCATATGGATGTCATGCAAAAACATATTTCTCATTCAAAGACACGCATCCATGATAACAAATTTTCAGTTGCAGAGCTTATGATGGAGTTGTCTGCAGAAATTCAGATTAAGTTGCACATCTTGAAGGTGTTGCAAGACAATTGGAACAAGAATTTGTCTCAAATTTTGAAGGTACATAGTGATTTCCTTTCATATTTTGATATTACCTTGTAGATATGATTTTTGGCATTTGTGTCAAAAAACAAGGGGGAAAGATAGAATTTGTATATATATGAGGAAATACATGTACATAGAAGAGAAAGATATATAGCAGAGTTACAAAAATAGTTTTGAAAAATAAAAAATAGAGTCAGTTGTAACCAATTTGTAGAGCAACAGTCAAAACCGAGCAAGTACCCAAGCACATGGTAAGGGGGGGTTTTTACTTATTTTAGTTTAATCATAATTTTTTTGGTATGATAAGTGTTTTTTGTCACTAATGCCAAACGGAGAGATTGTAGACCTTATGGGAAGGCATATTTTCAATTAGTGTAAAAACACTTAGTCATTCATATGGTTACAGTATTGACCAGCCAATAGCTTAAAGTGTTACCCAAGATAAGTAGTTGCAGTGGCGACCGAGCAGTTAGTTCCAAACATTATCACCCGAGTCACCACTGTTCCCTAAGTTGCATACCATCTTTGAGTGATCAATGTGGCTTGAGCACCCAGTGTCAACCAAGTTCCAGTGTTTCTAGTTCACTGTGTCACCCAAGTGTTAGTATATCACCCAAGTGGATTATTGGACCCGAGTATCAGGATTGGCCCGACTTAGTACATATTGTTTTATACTATTTAATATTATAAGTAGCCACCTTGTGGAGGTAATTGAATTGGATAAGATATATATGTAAGATACTTTGTTTATCCAAATGAGAAGTATAAAAAATATGGATATATGAATCAATTACATATGTGAATATGAAGTGGCAAATTGATTAGAAGGCTACAACAGTATAAAAGAACACCAGAGACTCATCTATCATATATAGGTGATCAATATTACTTCAAAGGATCTTATTCAAAAAATCAGAGTTGCATAGCAGATCATTCATTGGTTCATCCTAACAGGTGTATCAGTCAAAATCCTTTAACAGGGTGAACTTAAAGGTCCTTCAAAAATCTCCTAACAGATTGCATAGTTATCTATATTGTATAAATTCTTTCACAAGGTGGACCTAACAGTACTTATTTCTCCTAATAGGGAAGACCATCAAAAGTGGTCAATTATAAGCCTTAACTGGCCAAATTTATTACAATATTTTTGAATCTTGTGGGTACCATCCCCACCCCAGTTTTACTTTCTATTTGAAATGTTTTTGGGTAACCAAATATTGTGTCAAGTGTTATGAATATTTATTTATTTTATGTTCCATACATGCAATTAGATTAGTCAATCTAATAAAGGATAAAAGTGAACAAGTTTTATTGGTTCCCGATTCACCCCCCTCCCCCTCTTAGCCACCTAGCCTACAATATATTTCCATTAGGTATTTCCAACTCCAAAGTCATAGTTGCATCCACACCGTAAACTAAATTATAAGGAGTTATTCTCATTGTAGTACGAACACTTGTCATGTAAGCCCATAAATCATAGGTTAACTATGTGTGTCAATCCTTAGCATGTTTGTTGATATTCTGTCTAAGAATTTATCAATGATCTTATTAGATGATTCAAATTGACCATTGTATTGAGGATATTATGGAGTAGAAAAATGTTTCTTGATGCGGTATTTTTCCAGGAACTTTGTTACTTCTTTTTTTCAAAGGAGCACCATTGTCGAATATTATCATATATAGAATACCAAATTGAGAAATAATATTCTCTAGTAGGAAATTATAAATGATATCAGTTGTCATAGATTGAAGAGGAACTTCTTCTACCCATTTAGTGAAGTAATCAATAGCAGTTATGATGTAAGTATGTCCTTGAGAAGGATGTTATATTTTTTCAATGAGATCCAAGCCCCAAAGATAAAAGGGTCATGAAACTACCTGAGAGAAGATTTCATGGGAAGGAGCATGGATAATATTATTGTGAATTTTACATTGAGGACATATTTTGAAAAAGGAAAAAGAATCGTGTTCCATGGTTTTCCAATAATATCCCATGTGAAGGAGTCTATTAACTAAGGAATTTCCACCACAAATGCCCACCACAAGATCCTGAAGGAGCTTCTTGTAAAGTTTTAGGATACTTAGTTTTATTAAGGAATTGAAGTAAAATACCATTATAGGATCACCTATAAAGAATATTAGCAAGAAATATGTATCTTGTAGAAAGTTCACAAATTTAACCACTAGCATTTCTTCTTGTTGATTGAGGAAAAGTACCATCTTAAAAATAATGAAAGATGTGTGAATACCATTCATTTGAATGAAGAATAAAGAAAATAGCCTCATTAAAGAGATAGCAGGACTAAAAGGATTATTTATTATGAATTGATAACTTTTAGAATTGTCCTCTAAAGAGATAAGAGAATCTACGCTTGTCATAACATCTACATGTTTATTATCCTTACGAGGTATGGATGCAATAGAATGAGAGGAGAAATTTTCAAGAAAGGTTAAGACTAAATATTGATATTGAGTAAACTAAGAATTTTTATCTTGATATGTTCCATTAATATATTGAACAATTAACTGTGAGTCCCCAAATATTTTAATAAGTTTCACCTTAAGGGATAAAGTCACTATCAATCCAGTGATAAGGGCTTCATATCCTGCAATTTTATTAGTACAAGAAAATTTAATATGATATGATAAAGGTATAGGTTTCTTTGAAGGAGATACCGGGATAACACTGGTACTACAGCCAATTCTACATCTAGATCCATGGAAGTACAATTCCCATGTATCATCAGTGTCATTAGGTAAAACTAATTTGTTGGGGAAAGTGATAGGTTTAGAAGTTTAAGTAGGTGAAGGAGCTTTAGAGAAATGATCAGTCAAAAATTGTCCTTTTATGATTTTTTTAGAAACAAACTTTTAATCATACTCACTCAGCATCATAACCCATTTAGCCAAGCATCCTGAAAGATCAGTTTTTGAGAAAATATGTTTCAAAGGATAAAATTTTACTATGCCATTGATTTTGGAATTTATAAGATAATGTTGGAGTTTTTGAAAATAAAAAGAAAAAGAGAGACATTGTTTTTCTATTTGAGTATATCTATGATGCAATGGACAGAGTGGTGGATTTATTAGCAAGGTAAGATGCCCAAATTTGGTTTACCAATGAACTGTCCTTCCAAGTGCACAATGGCTTCAAGAGACTCAACTCAACCAAGGTTACTCTAGATGCAACACAATGATATATTTGATGTATTTAGGGTATATAAGGACATATTCAAGCGGTTTTGTGGTTTCTAGAGTTATGACTTTCTTATAATGATTAAATGTCTTCAAACTGACCTAGAGACCTAATTAGACAGTCTTGTACACTGACCTTTTCGGTCTTAAAACTCTTCACTTTCCCAAAACACTAAGAGAACTAAATGCATATTCAGACACCCTTTTGGCCATATGATAACATATCAAAGACTTAGGTATAGTTACTTTGGACCAAATTGCAGTACTCTGACTGTACCCCTGCAAATGCATTAAAAATTTGATGATTTAACAAAGAAACTATATCATAGGAATGTCCCCAAGGTCACAACTCTTGAAAAGTGACCTAAAATGAATCAAACCCTTTGAACCTTAGAGGAATTAGACTTAAGACATAAGGAACCCCAAAATCCCCAATTTGGTTACTTCAAACACTTGAATCTAGGGCTTTGCCAATCTTGACCTTCCACACTCTTCCAAGGTCAATTGGTAGTTTATTCAAAATTCATATCACCCCACAAGACCATTCCAAACATAAAATGGTTATGTTGTTAAGCCCAATCTCCCACTGCTACTCCTTAGCAACCAAGTTCACTAGAAACTTCACTCTTACAATCAGTGATCACTCATTCTCCTTCAAAAATCTGCAAGTAAGATCATTATAATTTATATTACATTTTTATTTTATTCATTCCATGGATCCTAGGCTTGTGTACCCACGGAATGGACCCTATTTACAAACTAGCCTTCAAAATAGATGAAAAACTTAACAAAATAAGACTTTTAATTCGCTGGAATGATAGTACAGTCATGTAAGATGACTCTCAATGCATTGAATTGGGTAATGAATGGTTTTATATTTCTTACTATTCCAACATGAAATTGAAAACCAAACCAATAAGTGTTGAATCCTTTCACAAATGCATGAAACACAAAAGTTATAGACTGAATTTGTATTTTATTGAAATCTCAATGACTGTCCATACTCTCTAGGCCTCCTCTGCCCGTACAATGGAGTCCCAAGTACAAATAGAAACCAAAAATTAACTTCCCAAACCTCTTCCAACCAGTTTGAGGGATTAGTTAAGTGTTTAAACAAGAAAAACCAATTTCCCTCCTAAATGGCTACTAGCTGTTACATTTTAAATATTTGAATTTTTAAACTTAAAAATGCTTTAAAAGCCTTGTAAATAGGAATTTAAGAAATCTAAAGGTTTCCAAAAACCTAGGAGACTTAATTGCATCATTCCTATAATCCTAACTACCCTAAGATACCCTTGGACACTAATGGTCCATATTAGATTTATTCAATCCTTTCAAGGATATAAACTTATTCCTTATATGCAAATGCTATTTCATGGCATCAAACCATTATAGGAGCCAATACACTATAGTTGATATGATTTTCTGATTTGCACCATTTAGGATCCTTTTGGACCCCTTATTTCCATTATGTTCCTTCCATTCCTTCATAGTCTTCATGGTTTGGTCCATAGTCTTCATGTTGATCCTTGGTGCTCCTGCACCATACTCCCCACCACCATTGAAATTCTTGTCCCAATAGTTGTGTGGCTTAAAGGATCTCTACAATGTATGGGTGAAGTAATCCCCCAAAGTGATCTTCCTTCTCACACCTTGCCAACCTGCATTCACACACAACTTGTTAAAAGGAAAATATGTTTTTGTTGACAGTCCTTGGGAAGGATAGTGAGAGGGCTAGAAGTCCTTCTCCTTTGATCCACTCCATGGATTGGATGCCTAATCTAAAATCTCTACCCCCTTTCTTTTCTCTGGTTGTATCATAAGACACTTTATGGTCCCAAATTGCACAAATTCTAGGTCACAAATCTCTCCACCTTTAGGACTATCATAGTAACCTCTTGACTCTACTTTCTTATCCCTCTTCCATCCGGTATCATACTGAACCTTCTTCACTATCTCCTACCCAAAACACCTAAGTATTGGTTCTTCTTGGTTCCTTACTAATGGTTTCAACTCATATCTCTTTCCTTCATGGTGAACCAAATACTTATTGTTGAATCCATCATGAATAACTTTCCTTGACCATCACCAAGACCTGCCTAATATCAAGTGTCCACAACTCATATCCAAAACATCACATAGTACCCTATCTATGTACTTTCCAACTAAAAATTCAATCATGACTTGAGTACTAACCAAAAAATTATGATCCACATTTACCCAAGTAGAATAATATGGCTTAGGATGTAAAAATGTTTTCAAATTTAACTTCCTAACAACCTCATGAGACACAACATTAT
Organism: Thuja plicata; assembly: GCA_018584345.1. Classification (NCBI taxonomy): domain Eukaryota; kingdom Viridiplantae; phylum Streptophyta; class Pinopsida; order Cupressales; family Cupressaceae; genus Thuja; species Thuja plicata. The sequence goes on from MU225318.1 coordinate 56,365, forward strand.
GACTTTCTCTTGAGTCTATAATGAGTCTACATACTTTACCTTGGATTAAGCAATTTGATCTGAATATACTCACTTTTGGATGCCATGGTTGTCCTCTTCCCATCAATAAGCATTCTCCATCCTCTGGTTGAATTACAATGGGCTCTTGCTGCTCTTCTCTCTTTTTGTCTTCTTCAATCAAGTTCACTCTCCTATCTCTACCCTTGTCCTCATTCCATTTAGGACATCTAAAGGACTGATGACCCACTTCATTACAAGTAAAACATCTTCCTGTAAACATTCCATTTCCTCTTCCTCCTCTTGTCTCTGATGTGTATGGCTTGTCTCTATCCTTATCATTGTTATTCTAAAAATTAGTGGTGCCTCTACCACCCCTTTCTCTCATAGAAGATCCTCCTCTTGTGCTATTCTGCTACTCATGCCTTCTTCTTATCTTCTCTTCAGCCTTCATGGCTAATTTATAGCATTCATCAATTATCCTTGGGGTATTAAGACCAAGTTCACCCTGAATGTTGAACCTTAGCCCCCCATGTACCTTGCAATCTTCTCTTCCACTTTTTCTTCATGACCTATTTTGATATCCAACTTTTGGAATTCCTCAGTTTACCTTTGTACATCCATATCCTTTTGTCTAAAATCTCTCATCTTCTTGTATAATTGTACTCTATAATCCTTTGGAAAAAAATTTGCCTTCATCTTGTCCATCATACTATACTGAGATGTGACCTTGGGTTTTCCATTCTTCCACCTTTCAACCTAAACTTTGCAATCTTCACTTTGTCCTTCTCTCCTGTTCCTTCACACTTGAAATAATTCTCAATTGCACTGAACCAATCTATTAGTTACTCATAATCCATCTTAGCTCCATACATTGGTAAGTCTATCCTTACCCTTGAATCTCCATTCTTTATGGCCTTCCCCAACTTAGCCATCCTCTCATCCTCAGGGTCTAACTGCTCTTCCTCTTGGGGTACTTCTTCTTCTTCTCCTTCTTCTACTTCCTCATCCATCCTGATGCTCTTGTCTCTCTTCTCTAGTTCTAGGATTCTCTCCATCATGGTCTTCATCATTCTGTCCTTCTCATGGTTCTCTTTCTCCCTTTGTTCCAGTGTTGCTTTCAACTTCCTACTATCTGCCAACTGCTCCTTGACTATCCTGGCAAACTCTATGTTTGTCATACTTTTAGGAAACTCCTCTTCTCCTTCAAACATGTTCCCTGATCTACTTTTGGATCTGATACCACTTGATGCAATGGACACAGAGGTGGACTGATTAGAAAGGTAAGATGCACAAATTTGGTTTACCAATGAACTATCCTTCCAAGTGCACAATGGCTTCAAGAGACTCAACTCAACCAAGGCTACTCCAGATGCAACACAATGATAGATTTGATGTATTTGGGGTATATAAGGACATATTCAAGTGGTTTTTTATTTTCTTGAGTTATCTCTTACTCATAATGATGAAATGTCTTCAAATTGGCCTAGAGACCTAATTAGACAATCTTGTAGCCCCACAGTGACCTTTTTGGTCTTAAAACTCTTCACTTTCCTAAAATACTAAGAGAACTAAATATATATTCAAATACTCTTTTTTCCATATTATAACATATCAAAGACTTAGGTATAGGCACTTTGGAGCAAATTTCAGTACTCTGACTGTACCCCTGCAAATGCACTAAAAACTTGATGATTTAACAAAGAAAATATATCATAGGCATGTCCCCAAGGTATCAACTCTTGGAAAGTGACCTAAAATGAATCAAAACCTCTGAACCTAAGAGGAATTAGACCCAAGACATAAGTAACCCCAAAAGCCCTAATTTGGTTACTTCAAACCCTTGAATCTAGGGCTTTGCCAATCTTGACCTTCCAAACTCTTCCAGGGTCAATTGGTGGTTGATTAACCATTCATACCACCCCACAAGATGATTCCAAACATAAAATGTCTATGTTTTTAAGCCCAATCTCCCACTGCTACTCCTTAGCAACCAAATTCACTAGAAACTTCACTGTTACAGTCAGTGATCACTCATTCTCCTTCAAAAATCTGCAAGTAAGATCATTAGAATTTATAATACATTGTTATTTTACTTATTCCATGGATCCTAGTACTTTTCACCCATGGAATGAACCCTATTTACAAACTAGCCTTCAAAATAGATGAAAAACTTAACAAAATCATACTTTTAATTTTGCTTGAAATGACAGTACAGTCATGTAAGATGACTCTCAATGCATTGAACCAGGTAATGAATGGTTTTAGATTTCTTACTATTCCAACATGAAATTTAAAACCAAACCAATAAGTGTTGAATCCTTTCACAAATGCATGAAACACAAAATTTATAGACTGAATTTATATTTTATTGAAATCTCAATGATTGTCCGTACTCTCCAGGCCTCCTCTGCCCATACAATGGAGTCCCAAGTACAAATAGAAACCAAAAATTAACTTCCCCAACCTCTTCCAACCGGTTTGATGGATTATTTAAGTGTTTAAACAAGAAAAACCAATTTACCTCCTAAATGGCTACTAGCCGTTACATTTTAAATATTTGAATTATTAAACTTAAAAATGCTTTAAAAGCCTTGTAAATAGGAATTTAAGAACTCAAAAGGTTTCCAAACATGTAAGAGACTTTATATCATCATTCCTATAATCCTAACTACCCTAAGACACCCTTGGACACTAATGGTCCATATTATATTTATTCAATCCTTTCAAGGATATAAACTTATTCCTTATATGCAAATGCTATTTCATGGCATTGAACCATTATAGGAGACAATACACTATAGTTGATATGATTTGCATCATTTAGGATCCTTTTGGACCCCTGATTTCCATTAGGTTCCTTCCATTCCTTCATAGTCTTCATGGTTTGGTCCATAGTCTTCATGTTGATCCTTGGTGCTCCTGCACCAATCTAGTTTCACAATCTATTAAAGTATGACTAATGTAATACATTGGTCTCTCTTTTCCATTGTTATCATGTTGAGATAAAAAAATAGGTAAAGTATCAGGAGAAGCATAAGTATATAAGAAGAATGTTTGATTTGGTTGAGAAGTTTGTAAGATAGGAGGATTACAAAGATATTATTTGAATTATTCAAAATTATGTTTACAATCATTATTCAAGGAGAAATTAGAATCTTTCTTCAACAAGGAAGTGAAAGGAATCGTATGATCTGTCAAGTGTGAGATGAACTGGTGAATAACTATTATTTTTCCTTGTAAACTATGAAGTTGTGAGATGTTTTCAAGGAGGGGGCATATTAACACTAGCATCAATCTTTTTAGTATCTACTTTAATACCTTGATTTTAAATAATGAATCCAAGAAGTATTCCACTATCTACACCAAAAGAACATTTTTAGGATTCAAGCGCATGTTATATTGATGCATTTGATTAAATATTTGTCTAAGAACAAGAACATGATCCCTATGAGTTATAGATTTGGAAAAAATGTCATCAACATAATCTTCATTAATCTTATGGATGTAATCATGAAAGCTAAGCGTCATAGCATGTTGATATGTGGTTCTTGCAATCTTCAACCCAAAGGGAATGACAACCCAACAAAAGGTTCCCTAAGGAGTGATAAAGGTAGTTTTATATTGATCTTGAGTGGGAATGAAGTTTTAATTATATCCCAAAAAAAACATCCATAAAAGATAATAAAGCATGTCCCGACGTGGAGTCCAAAATCATATTAATGTTTGGGAGTGGGAAATCATCCTTCAAGGAACCTTTGTTTAAATATCAAAAATAAGTACACATTATAATTTTATTGTCACCCTTAGATATGGGTACAATGTTTGAGATCCAAGGAGAATTATTGATAGGATGAACAAAACCAGCATCAAGGAGTTTTTCAATTTCAGCTTTCACAAGAAGAGAAATGTTTGGATTCATTTTGTGTATATTTTGTTTCACCATCTTTGCATTAGGGAGAAGAACAATGTTATGTGTGAAAATTTTGGGATCAATACTAGGCATATTGGAATAAGCCTAAGAAAAGACATTAGGAAATTCAAGAAGGAGATAAGTAAACTCTTTCCATTCATCCTCATCTGTACATTTTCCAATCTTGATCACTTTTTCATGATTATAAGGTTTCATTTGCACATCAATGGTATCGGTAATCAAAAGATTACTCTTTTGAGAAGAATCCATAATCAAACGGGAATCTTATTTGTGTTCAAAATTAATGTATTTTCTGAAGTATGCTTTAGCGTTAAAACAATAAGGAAATCCCCTATTTTGATGAAAACAAGGGGGCTCATCATATGCCCCCAAGAATTCAACTAAATTATTATTGTTACTAAACATATCAAAAGAAGTTTTCTGGTCAAAATCAATGAGATGAGGATTCACAATTTTCAAAGGTCCATAAGAGATAGTCTTAACATTAAGAGTAACTAATTTTGGCTTCTTATAAGGATTAAACCTTAATCCAAAAGAATTTTCCTACCCCTTGTTTCCTAAGGTCACCTAAATTCCTTGTTCATGTTTTCCACATCTAGTCCCATTGAATCCATGTTTTTCTAATAGATGATAACCAAGACCATAAAGAGAAGCCATATCTGAAAGAGTGAATGGAGCCTCATAAGTCACTAAGTCGTAACATTCACGTTTAATAGAATCCAATTTTTTTTAGGATCAGAAGAAACAAAAAAGTTGTTACTTATCTTTTTATAAAGAGGAGTTGTTTTAAATTTGTTGTTAGGTTTAGATTGTTCTAGTTCAAAAGTTGGAACTTTATACTCTCTAATATAAGTTGGTGTGAAATCAAAGGATCCCAAATCATCATCCAAAAGGACACTAGTAGAAGGAGGATCATCATTAGATTATTGATCTTGTTTATCTTCAATAGACATAGGTTTATTATCTAATTCGGTATGAAAACAACTATTCGGTCTATTGTCTGTAAGAATTGTGTAGATTGAATTGTTGCAGATAAAATTGACTTTTTGATGAAGAGTTGAAGGAACAACATGCATAGTATGTAACCGAGGCCTACCTAAAAAAAGGTTATAATTGAGAGGCTTAGCCATCACATGAATAGGAGTGTTTAGAATAACTATACCTACCTTAATAGGTATGGTGGTAATACCTAACATTTTCCTAGAAATATTATCAAAGCCACGAATAAGAATGAAATCAAGTTTAATAGTTGACATATCAGCTTTAATCTCTTCCAACATGTCCAGACTACAAATATTTAATCTAGACCCATTATCAATTAAGGTTTGACAAATGAGATTACCATTGATAAGGAAAGCTATCAAAAGATCATAATGTTTATCTTGAACCTATTTGGAAGGTATATCATCCCGAGTAAAGAGAATACAAGTCAGGACTGGAGTAGCATGCATACATTCCAAAAAGGAATTAATGTTATCCTGATTAGGTTGTGAAGCTGGAAGAGTAGTTAAAGATTTTTTCAAGGCTTCATGATATGTAGAAGAAGTTTGAAGAAGTTCCTAAAGGGAAATCTTAGCAAAAGCATCACAAAATTGTTCTACCAAATCACACTCCTTCCCAATAATTCAACTAAAGTATTATCGTTACTAAACATATCAAAAGAAGTTTTCTTGTCAAAATCAATGAGATGAGGATTCATGATTTTCAAAGGTCCATAAGAGATAGTCTTAACATTAAGAGTAACTGATTTTTTCTTTTGATAAGGATTAAACCTTAATCCATAAGAATGTTCCTACCCCTTGTTTCCTAAGGGCACCTAAATTCCTTGTTCATGTTTTCCACATCTAGTCCCATTGAATCAATGTTTTGCTAATAGATGATAACGATGACCATAAAGACAAGCCATATCTAAAAGAGTGAATGGAGCCTCATAGGTCACTAAGTCATAACATTCATATTTAATAGAATCAAATTTTTTTTAGGATCAGAAGAAACAAAAAAGTTGTTACTTATCTATTTAGAAAGAGGAGTTGTTTTAAATTTGTTGTTAGGTTTAGATTGTTCTAGTTAAAATGTTGGCACTTTATACTCTCTAATATAAGTTGGTGTGAAATCTAAGGATCCCAAATCATCATCCAAAATGACACTAGTAGAAGGAGGATCATCATTATATTATTGATATTTTTTGTCTTCAATAGACATAGGTCTATTGTCTAATTCAGTATGAAAACAACTATTCGATCTATCATCTGTAAGAATTGTGTACATCAAATTATTGCAGATAAACTTCACAATTTGATGAAGAATTAAAGGAAAAACATGCATAGTATGTAATCGAGGCCTACCTAAAAGAAGGTTATAATTGAGAGGCTCATCCATCACATGAATAGGAGTGTATAGAATAACTATACCTACCTTAATAGGTATGGTGATAATACCTAATGTTTTCCTAGCAATATTATCAAAGCCATGAATTGGAATGAAATCAAGTTTAACAGTTTCCATATGAGCTTTAATCTCTTCCAACATGTCTAGACTACAAATATTTAATCTAGACCCATTATAAATTAAGTTTTGACAAATGAGATTACCATTGATAAGGACAACTATCATAAGATCATAATGTTGATCTTTAGCCTATTTACAGGTATATCATCTCGAGTAAAGAAAATATGATTCACAACAGGAGTAGCTTGTATACATTCCAAAAAGGAATTAATGTCATCCTGATTAGGTGGTGAAGTTGGAAGAGTGGTTAAATATTTTTGCAAGGCTTCATGATATGTAGAAGAAGTTTGAAGAAGTTCCCAAAGGGAAATGTTAGCAGGAGTATCAGGAAATTTTTCTACCAAATGATACTCCTTTCCAACATTGGGAGATAAGTGTGGTTCTAGAGGAAGCATAGGTTGAGAAGGTGGTAAAGAAGTAGAAACAATCAGATTATAAGGTTGAGGATTATTTAGTGTATGATAGATGTGAACCACTGCATTGTAATCCTTAATACACTACAACAGACTTCTAGGTTTTCCTTTCACAGTTATAATAGGCTTGTTCAGAGTTTGAAAAGAACTTTTTTGATTGTATCCTTTAATCCTAATTATAGGTGTAGTGAAAATTTGAGAAGAATGTTGTTGAGGATAACCCTTAACAGTAATTATAGGTTTGTTAGGTGTTTGGAAAGAACTTGATTGAGTGCATCCTTTGACAGTTATCATAGGCTTATTGGATATAATATGTTGAGCATGGACAACTAATTTAGGTGTTTCAATGTTGAAAATAGAGTTACTTAAAGGAAGCTAGGTAAGCAATTTTAGGTAAAAGGTTGGTTAAAGAGACATACAAGAAGATTTAGTAGAGATGAATCTATCAAAGGATTCACCTATCATAACAAAATATTCACTACTAGGAACCTCATAAGGGATCTTAAAATCATGGATACTAAAGGAATAATCAAAATACTCATGAATAAAGAAATCATACATGTTGGAAACAAGCTAAAGAAAAATCAAATTCAATTTTTTTTTTGTATTTTTCAAAATGTAAATGAAATGCATGAAATTTTTAAAAATAAATTTTATCTTTCTATTATTTTAAGGTATAAAGAATAATAGATCTAAGTAACAAGTAAGATAATGAAAGCATAAAATGGTAGATCCAAGCTAATAACAATATGTTAAAAAATAATCTAAACAGTAAAATGACAATGTTTTTGTTCTTTTTGAGATTTTAAATGCATGCAAGATCTAACTAACCAAAACAAAAGGTATAATGCATGAAAGATTCAAGTTCACCAAAATGTATAATAGGAAATGGTGAGCAATGAAAAATTCTATGAAATAGTGAGCAATGAGAAATTACAAGGATGATTGGCCGACCTAGTCCTGAGAGCTTATGGATAGAATTGTAAAAAGACATTGTGTGGGCCTTCAGATATAGTTCTTAGACTTGTAACTATATTTTTACTTTGGTAACATACAAATTTGAAAATGTGTGTGTGTGTGTGTGTGTGTGTGTGTGTGTGTTTGTATTCCTATATAGGATTTTCCTTAGTCAACCCCTCATTTTGGTGATTTCCACCTCTATAGATAGCCATTATAATATATAAATATGTTGTACTCATGAATCTAGAGTATGTTTGGAATGCTAATGAGATTAAATGCATAAGTAAGTGCCTAGATATAACCCTATGTGTGATGGAGTGAAACCCTAGCATGTAAATGCAAACAATATTTGAGTGAATGGATGTAAATAAAAACATGAAAGTATCAAGTATCAATGCATAAATATAAAAATAAAAAGGAAATTATATCACGCCCTAGAGGGAAAAAGTACTCCTAGTCATCCTCACATTTTTTTTGAAACTCCATGATAATGTAGAAATTGATTTCTTGAAATTCTTGATTGTAATGTAGATGCTTGATGTGGATGATGGATGAAATATTCAATAGTAAACCATTTATTCAATGGATGCCATCAAACTAGGGCTTTCATCTTGCAATTTCTTGTTGTCAAAATGCATCTTTTACCTTGCACTTAAATCACATATGCCAAAATGAAGAAAATAAGTTGATTTTATTGTGAATTTGGGAGTCAAAATTAAGCATCCGAATACAGATTTAGAAACCTTTTCAATCCATCAGAGTGGAGCTAGGACCTAAATCTAGGCTTAGGCTCCCAGGACAACGCTGGCCTTGTCGACCTAGTCCCCAAGGACCTTGGTGAATCTTCAGAGATAGGTCACTCCCAATCCAATGGTGTGAGATCCAAAATTATAGTTGAATCCTATTATAGAGTTGAAGTTCAAGGCCAAAAGAAAGTGAAAAAAGGCCTAGGAGATGAGATGTATTTTGTGATTGTAGGAAAATAGAGGAGGATGCTTAGAAATTATATCCTACCTCACTTTTTCAGAAGTTAGAGAGATTAGAGGACCCATATTTGAATTAGGTATGCATTAAGTGCAATTATGAAGTCCTAGAATGCAAATGTACAATGTAAATACAGTAAGGTAGGTGCTAAACAGTTATTAAATTATAGAGAATACAAGTGCTTACAATTTAGGATGGTACACTATGAACTTATTCTTTTGTTGTCCCTTTGAATAGTATTCTTGTTTTTGTACCCAAATTTATTCTCTTTCCAATAAAAGGTAGCCTATATCTCATTCTATTTATTGTGGGCACAAAAAAACACCATGATCACATTTAGTTGGGTGGTTTTATCCTAGACATTGTCTCATTTTTCCTCTTGACATGTCATAATTTTCAATGCTAGACCCTACTGGTGATGTCCCTTGCATTCTCTAAGTGCATAAAATTGTTACACTTTGATAGAGTTTTTTTGATGTAGTCAAGGATGGAGAAACCTGAAAAAAATAGTATGATCCTTGCAGCCAACACAACACAACATAAATGACAAGAAAAATAAGCCAACAATGAGAAAATGAGAGATCAACCTTCAATTATGACTCGTGAATCAATTACAATAGATCTACAACATGCAGTCTCACATATTGCCAGACATACACACCTAATTAGGTCAGAAATATCTTACAAAACCTATCCAATCTATGCTAGATAATCTTATGAAAACTCTTTTATCCCATAGGAACAAGTCCATAAGCTTAAATATCAATTACAATCATCGATCGGCCTAGAAAAGATCACATTTTCCAAGAATAAGAAAATATGTTACAACAATTAGGTCAGGACCCAAAACAACTGGATCAATCTCCAATGAAAAAAAAAGATATGTGATCATACAAATAATTCGACCTCAAGCATAACTCTAAGATAGCATGATCGTGTTTGGAAAAACCAACCAGAAGATTGAGAAAAATATCGAAAACTCAACCACTTATCGGTAACATGAAGAACATTATAGTCCTTCAAAGAAACTGCAATAACTGTCATGAGCTAAATTAAAATGAGGTACCATCATAAAAAATGATCTAGCATAATTATAAGAATACAAATAAGCGACTGCAACTCAAAAAGACAACTACAGATCGACCACCACCAGAAACACTAGACTGATCAACATGAAGACAACATGAAACAAAATATTTTTGTTTGATGCAAGATCACAAAGATCCCAAGATATTCCAACACCAGACATCTGGGGTAATTGAAAAGTGAGTCTCTCACTTTTTTGGTGCCAAAGGAAAACCAAATAGGTCTACCTCATCTTGAGAAATTCATGATGAATCTTCAACTGGTCTATCCTTCCACTTTACTATATATTCCATATACTCCATACTTCTTGTATTCTGACCAACTCTACTATCCAAAGTTCTCTCTATCTACTACATCTTCTTCTTAGGATAATTTTGTGCAACATCTGATTCTCCACTGCTACTGCAATTTCACTCATGATACTCATACAAATCAACAACATTGAAAATTTATGATATATCCATATCCTCTGGTAATTCCACTTCATAATCATTCCCTGAATCAAACCTCCTCAAGATATTTCAAGGAACAAACTTCTTCATCTTCAACTTGTTATACGTACCAACTAGAAATATACGCTTCTAAAAGTATACCTTAACATCATCTCCCTCTTGAAATTCCTTATATCTTCTCTTCTTGTCTTCTCTCCTCTTATAAACTTGATTCATTTCCTCTAAACGATGTATCACTCCTTCATTTAATGACTTCATAACTTAAGAAAACTCCTTGCTTTCAATACTCTTCTTAACTTTAGGACTGATATCCCTTAATTCTTGTATTACTCTAGGATTAAACCCAATAACCACTTCAAATGGTGTCATCCTTGTACTCCTATTTACTAAATTTTTATATGAAAACTTTTTTCCTATGGTAAAACTAAATCCTAACTTCCAAGATTATCTCCAACTAAACATCTCAAACAGTTTCCCAAACTCCTATTCACAAATTTTGTCTATCCATCAGTTTGTGGATGAAAAGTAGAACTAAACTTCAAATCAGCTTTCAACTTCTTCCAAAGTGTCCTCCAAAAATACCCAACAAATATATTTTCCCTATTTGATACAATGCTTTTAGGTAATCCATGTAATCTCACAACATCCTTGAAAATCAAATAAGTTACATGCACTACATTTGTAGTCTTCTTACAAGGAATAAAATGTGTCATCTTAGAAAATCTATCTACAACCACAAAAAATGAGTCATAGCCTCTCTATGTTCTAGGGAATACAAGAAAAAAATCCATACTAATTTCCTCCCAAGGTCTGACTGGTATTGTCAAAAGTGTATACAATCCCACATTCTGGCTACTTCCTTTTGCAACTTGACATACCTTACAACTCTATAAATATTTCCTCACATCCTTCTGAACTTATGGCCAAAATTAATTCTCGCTCACCAAAGCTACTATCTTATCAATGAAAATATCATGCTAAACCTCCACTATGTTTCTCCTTAATCAGATTATCTCTCATGGAACTCTTAGGTATACATAATTGATTAATTTTAAACAACATTCCATATTGAATGAAATAATCTGATGACTTACTTCTATCAGAAACAATAGGTTCTTCACAAGCCTTTCAAGATTCAAAAAAGTCTGGATCTTCCTTATAGAAGGTCTTCAATTCATCAAAACCCAATACTGCAATCTTCATATTAGTCAACAAAGTCCTTCAACTCAAAGAATCAAAATTTTTATTTTTCGCACCACTCTTATGTTTCAACAGAAATGTATAGCTCTACATAAGCTTAACCCATCTCATATGTCTCTGATTCAACTTACCTTGGCTACACAAATACTTCAATTCTTGATGATCGATATATAGTACAAACTCCTTAGGTAACAAGTAATGTCTTCACTTCTTAAAATCTTGAATTATATCATAGAATTCATGATCACACACTAAATACCTTCTCTTTAAATCATTCCAATTCTCACTGAAATAAGAAACAAGTCTCCCTTCTTGAGTCAAAATAGCTCCATTTGCATTTCCACTAGCATCATAGTCTAATTGACATACCTTATTGAAATAAGCTAATGCTAATACCAATTTTTCAGTCACCTTCTGCTTCAAAAACTCAAAAAAAAAATTGTGCTCCATGTATCCATTTGAACTCCTTTTTATCATCCCTCATGCTTTCATTAATTGGTCCACAAATTGAACTAAAGTGTTTGATGAACTTCCGATAGAAACAAGATAACCCAGGAAATGATCTTACTTCTCCAACACTTTCATGTGTAAGCCACTAAAAAATGGATTTCACTTTCTCAAGATCTATCTTCAATCCATTAGCAGATATTAAAAATCCCAAGCATACAAACTCTTCTTTCATGAAAGTACACTTCTTGATGTTTATCAACTTCTCTTCTCTCAACCTCTGCAATACTTGTCTAATATGCATTAGATGTTCTTCTTTTCTATTATTGAAAATCAAGATATCATCCAAATAAACAATGGCATACTTACCAAATAATCTCTTGAGGAATTCATTCATTAGCCTCATGAAAGTACTAGGTGCATTAGAGAATCCAAAAGGCATTACCAACCACTCATACAATCATTCATTTTTTCTTAAATGTAGTCTTCCAATCAACACCCTCTCTGATTCTAATCTGATGATATCCACTCTTCAAGTCAATCTTGGTGAAATACTTAGCTCCACTCAAACAAGCCATCAAATCATCAATCCTTGGTAAAGGAAACTAGTACTTAACTGTAATATGATTAATGGCTCTTTAATTAGTACACATCCTCCATTGTCCATCTTTCTTAGGTGCTAATACAACAGGTACTTCATGTGGACTCAGACTTTTTTAGATCAACCCTCTCTACAATAAATATCACACTTGCCTATTGAGTTCTTCATTCTCTGCTGGTGTCATCCTATATGCTTCTTTATGTGGTAAACTAGCTCCTGGTATCAAATCCATGCAATAACTAATACTTCTTACCGATGGTAATCCATTAGGTACATTATTAGATATGATGTTAGCATACTCATTCAACAATCCAAAAATTTCCTTAGGATGTTATTCTACCAAAACATTCTTCTTAGACTCCTTAGGAACTAAAGAAAAACACACATTATTATGGTTCATGCCATCCAAAAATTCCCTCCCGTCTACCAAATAGATTCTTGCACTGGTACATACTTCACTCTTAAGAGGTTCCTCTAAAGGTAACAAATTTTGTTTCCTCCCATTAGCAACAATAGTATAAACATTCCTCCTACCATCATGTATGGCTTTCCTATCATACTGCGATGGTCTACCCAACAAGATATGACACACATCTGTATGCATAATATCACACAAAACTTCATCAAAATACTTCCCAATATTTAATTTAAATAGGGATTGTTCACTTACTAGTACCTTATGTTCATCTTGAATCCACGAAATCTGATAGGGTTTAGGATGCTTCTTCCTCTGCAGCATTAGTTTGTCAACTAGCTCCTCTGAAGAAAGATTATCAAAATTTCCACTGTCTATGAAAACATTACACACCTTCTTCTAACCTTTACATCTTTTTCTAAACAATTATTCATCTGTATAGACTCCTCTTGTTCTCCATGATATAGGATCCTCCTAGTCATCAGGGTTTCACCTTCCTCTACTTGATTTTTTTCCACTGAACCATTGGACTCTTCATCAGAAAATATTGTTCTCCTACTACTCCCGGCTTTCTTCTTAGAGTTACCTTTTTTACATTCAAAGGCTTTATGCCCTACTTCACCACATTTGAAACAAGTGCCACTGAACTTCCTCCTTTAACTGCTTCCTTGTCCTTCATTCAAATAGGAACTCCTATCATTCCTCCTATATCAATCAGTGTCCTTAACTTTAGGCTCATATTTACTCTGATCTGCATGAGATCTACTTCTACCTCTTTGAAATCTTCCACCTCTGCCTCTTTTTATTTTCTCATGCCTTCTATTCGGCTTCTCTTTAGCCTTCAAGACCCACTTGTAAGCCTCTTCCATAGTCCTAAACTACAGTAGAATGACTTCATCTTGTATGGACATCCTAAAACCATTAAGGTAGCAAGAAACTTGTTCATCTTCATCATCTAAATGACTAGATCTTATGTTCAACTTATTGAACTCCTCAGTATAACCCTTAACACATAAATCTCTTTTCTTCAAGTTCCACAAATTTCTAAACAAACTTACTTGATAGTCCTCAACCAAAAAAGTTTCTTTTAATTTGGTTACCATCCTATCCCATGATTTGATCTTGTATTTACATCTTCTTTTTTTATTTGTCTGCAGATGTTCCCACCATAGGGATTCATGTCCAATAAACTTGGTACAAGTATACTTCACCTTCCTTTATTCATTAGTCCATTCAAGCTCAAAATACTTATCCATTGTGATCCAATCTATCAAATCATTAGCATCTAGGTTACGATGATAATCAAGTGGGTTGAAATGAGGTCTTCGATTAAAATTAGTCAATTCCCTAATGAATATTTCCTCTCCTTGATTCAAATCAGGTGGTGCTTCCTGGTTATCACCTTCTACTGCTTCATTCTTATTCAGTTCATCTCCTTCTTCACCACTTACATATTCTATATCTTCACCTCTCCTCTGGATTATCTCTACTACTAATCTTGTAGATATTTACCTTAACAATTCCAAAATATCTGGATCTGCATGGCGTACTCCTCCTCTAGAATTTCTCCTTGCCATGTTGACAATCTACAGTCATCATAGCTCGTATCCTTTAAACTACCACCCCACAAGAAAACTATAAGGATGTAAAATCTTACTCTGACACAACTTGATGCAGTCAAGAATGGAGAAACCCAAAAATATTAGTTTGATCCTTGCAACCAACACAACACAACAAAAATGACAAGAACAACAAGCCAACAATGATAAAATATGAGGTCAACCTTCAATTATGATCGGTGAATCAATTATAATAGATCTACAACATATAGTCTCACATGCCAGACATACATACCTGATTCGATCAAAAATATCTTGCAAACCCTAGCAAAGTTTTTCTAGATAATCTTATGAAAACTCTCTTATCCCATAGGAACAAGTCTATAAGCTTAAATAGAAATTACAATCATTGGTACACCTAGAAAAGATCACATTTTCCAAGAATTAGAAAATGTGTTACAACAATTAGGTTAGGACCAAAAATAGCTGGATCAACTTCCAATACCATACAATAAGAGATGTGATCATAGAAATAGTTCAGCCTCAAATGTAACACTAAGCTGGCACAATCGCACTTGGTAAAACCAACTAGAAGATCGGGAAAAATATAAGAAACCAAACCACTAATTGGTAACATGAAGAACAATATTGTCCCACAAAGAAACTGAAATAAATATCATGTGATGAATTCAAATGAGGTATGATCATATAAAATTATCTATCATAAAGATAAAAACACACAGAAGAGACCACAACTCAAAAAGACAACTACGTATCGATCTCCACCAAAAACACTAGACTGATCAACAAGTAGACAACATGAAACAAAATATTTTTTTTTGATGCAAGATTGCAAAGATCCCAAGATGTTCCTGCATCAATTTTCACAAACTGTAGCACTTGTGCATGATCTATTTGAACTATTGTTGTGTTAGGCACCTCTATAATCACCTGTCTTGGTTTTTTAAGACTCAAATTCATTTTTGTAGGGAAGCAATTTTTTGTTTATGCAAAAATTGTTAGATGAAATAAATAAAAAGTTCCTTGGTATCCTATATTATGTTTTGTTCGTCATGGGCATGAATCACAATTGTGATTGCATCGAGCTGGGTGGGTTTACATAGGTATGGTCCCATTTTTCCTCTTGACACACTGGAATGATAAGTGGAATACCCTACCAATGATGTCCCTTGTGTATCCTAAGTGCATAAAAATGTCAAAATTTGATGGACTGTTTCTCACAAAATTGTGGTACTTGGACATGATCCGTTTGAGCAACTAGGGTCATGTTAGGCCCCTCTACAATAAAATGTCTCATTTTTTTAAGACTATGAGTCAGTTTTGCAAGGCATCAATTTTTTTTTCATACAAAAATTGTTAGATGCACTTAGTGCAAAGTTTCTAGGTAGCCTATATCGCATTTGGTTTTTTGTCAGTACAAACAGACACTATGATCATATCCAATTATGTGGGTTTACCCTAGGCATGGTCCCATTTTTCCTCTCAACATGTTGAAATTCTCAATGACATACCCTAGCAACAATGTCCCTTGTGTGCCCTAAGTCCATAAAACTTTCAAACTTTGATAGACTATTTTCGCAAACAATGACAATTGTACAAAATATTTTTGAACCTATAGGTCCATGTTAGGACCCTCTACAATAACCTATCTCAAATTTTTAATTCTTAGATTATTTTTTTAGGGAATCAATTTTTATGTTCATGCAAAAATTACTACATGCACTCAGTGCAAAGTTTCTAGGTAGCCTATATCATTTTCTATTCATCGTGGGAATGAACTGATGTTAGAATGTAGGTTTATGTGATCTTTGATGTTTTCATTAATTTTTTTAATTGATAGCAACATATCCTTATTCCAGCCTCTTGGTGTATCATTTGTTGTGGAATTGATTTCTTTGGTGTATCGGTTGTGTATCAATTGATGTGTTCTGATAGTCTGTATGTATTGGGTGAGGTTTTCACCGACAACTTTCAATGTGTGTTCTTCATTGGATGTAACATATGATCAATTGGATCGATCCTATTTTTATGGGTATCCCTTGTATATTTTGGTCCTAGTTATGTATGTGTAATGTGTTGATAATATATGTTGGAACCAAGGGCTTTGGAGATAGTGTGGCATATTTTATTAAGCAGTGCATGTTTGAATGTTTGAGGTGGTTCTTATTTCATTCCTTACCACCATGGGAATTTCTTCTTGTGACCTATTTCAAATTTTTTGGCCAACCTGGAGGAGTTTATGATACCACATATATAAGAGTGAGGATTTCATTTGTTGCGGTATCTGGATTAGTTTCCATGTCTAGATCAATATTTGTATCTGATAACAGTCATGCATGGTGATATGCGAAGTGATAGAAATTTTTTTTTTATGTGCAGTAGTGTGTAGATCTATGTGGTGGATTCTATATATTTTTATATTTTCTAGATGTGAGCCTTATTTGATGTAGAGCCCTTTATTCTCTACTCTTTAACCTTATGATAGGTTCCTCAATCCAAGGACCAAGCCAAGGACCCTAACATCTTAATACTAACTTCACAGGGTGATTTTCACTTTTCTTATTGGGTTCCATATCCCCTTGAAACTATTTCTTCCAAAACCTATTCAAACCCTTAGGTTTCCTCATGGACTCCAAGTGACCCTTTAAGGATAAAATGGTTTACTTAGTTTTTTTTGTGTTTCCCAAGACCCAAAAGACCTAAATGGATTTCAAATGTTTTTTTCTAGGCCAACATGGCAAGAGTCAATCACTGGTTCTGCACTTCCAATCCACTGGTCAATACTTCTTCACAAAGACCCTAATTCCTTGTAGCCCTTCTTGGACTATTTTTCCTACTTTACTCCTTATTCCTCCTAAATGTTTTGGTCTAGTTCATTAAAAGAAGGGTCTCAATCCCTAGTGAGACTAGGAGACCTAATTATCCTAATTAGGCTTGTTTTCAAAAGGAAGTTCTTCTCAATGATGCTTCCCCATCAATCCAACCACTTGGTCATCTTCTATGCATGAATTTATCATCAAATCTAAAGGCATGGACTTTGATCAATCACCCAACTCCAGATATGGAACCTTCTTTGTTCTTCACTTTGGTGGCCACATAGAGATGTCCACCTAGGGCATCAAATTTATTCCTCCTCTTGCTAGGAACCTACAAAATTCCAATGGATTCCTAATATACATTAATAAAAATTTCATTTCTTCCAAGGTCGCTAGTAACCAAGCATGGAATTTCAAGATATGGTCATTTCTTTCACAAGCCCTAGAAATGTTGTCTACATAAACCACCAATAAGTAATTTTGTGTTTTCTCCCTCCTAACAATGAATCATAACCTCAAATCTATTGCATAAGAAAAATTAAAGACAAAACTACCATCCCCAATTGGATTTAAAAAATGTACACACCGTACAAGGCCATACATGAATTTCAGAACATGAAAAATGTAGGAATTTTGCAGTTTTATTCAAATCTCTAGATGCAAAATTGTTACAGTCTTCCCCCTTGACTTGGAGGGTTTTTTTCATCATTTTTATGTTTTTCCCAATCGTATATAATCACTTTTTGAATCGTGGTGACCATTGGGTGAAAAATCTAACTTCTTGCAAAAGTTGTCATTAGCAACATTGACAACTTTTAACTATTGGCAAGAGGTAAGACTTATCGGTATACTAAAATTAGCTATCAAAAGCTAACAACTGATAGCTATTGGTTAACCTATCCGACAAGAAAACAACCTCCTAAGACACCTCCTAAAAATTTATAAGAGTCTTCTACATGCCCCTAAGCTCATATCTCTATGGTAGTTTATAGATCACTATACCATGACATTAGGTCACATGGTGGGGTTCTTTATTACAAAATTCAAAAACACTCAAAGAAAACAAAATTACTTGATGAAACACAATTTTAGGTGTCATTAGGTCTTTTCTTCTCTATTTTGGGGTGCCCCTACACCATACTCCTAGGGTGAATTGGTCTCAATTCCTCTTGAGATAATCTCTTCAAGACAGGTACCATCATTCTTCATGTCAACTTCAACCATCCACACAGCTTCTTCTTTAGGTAATCCTTCCTACTTAACAAGATAATTCTTGTATGTGTGCTTCCTAGTATTTTTTATGACTTTTTTATCTAAGATCTTCTCAAGTCTCCTAGGTTCATGTTGAGGAATTTCTACAAAAGCTTCTTCCAACTCTACAACCTATACATCTATTCATGCATGTGCATCTCCCTTATAGGGTGTTAGGTCAGATATATTATAAATAGGATAAATTCCAAGGTTTGGGAGAAGTTCAATCTCATATGCATTCAAACCATGTTTCTTCAACACTTTGCAAGGGCCTACTTTCCTTATCATCAGTTTGGAATACTCCCCCTTGGGTAGTCCTTTTACTTGAGGTATGACCATACAAAATATATTACGTACAACTGAACATCTCTCCTTCTTTTATCTCCTATCTCCTTGTACTTCTTAGAAGTCTTTTGAAGTGTCTTCTTGACCTGTTCATGAATCTCTCTTATAATGTCTGCAAATTTTTATCCCTTGGCACTTATCTGTCCATCTCGAGGAAGGTCTCTCAACTCCAATACCCCCCTAATATGATTTCCATACACTATTTGGAAAGGGCTCTTAGCAGTACTCATGTTTACTGAATCATTGTAGGAAAATTCTTCCTATGGTAAGATAGATTCCCATTTCTCTCCAAGTTGTTTAGTTAAACATCTCAATAGGCTGCACAAGGACCTATTCACTACTTTAGTTTTCCCATCTTTCTATGGATGGTAGGCAAAAATAAAGTTCAGATTGGTGCCCAATATATTCCATAGTGTCCTCCAGAAGTGTCTAATGAACTTCACATCTCTATCAGATACAATGATCTGAGGCAATCCATGTATCCTCACTATCTCCTTAAAAAACAAATTTTCTATGTATGTGGCATCACTTGAACTTTTATAGGGAAGGAATTGGGCCATCTTACTAAACCTATCCACCACTACATAAGTACTATCAAATCCTTTATGAGTCCTAGGTAGACCCATGAAAAAATCCATACTATAAATCTCCCATGGACTTGTAGGGATAGGGAGTGGTGGATACAAACCTACATTGGTGGATGTGCCCTTTGCCCTTTCATAGATAGTACATGTTTCTACAAACCTTCTAATATCACTTTGCACCTTAGGCCAGATTTAGAACCTCTTCACCTGTTCTAGGGTCTTGTCCAACCCAAAATGTCCACTCATACTTCCACAATGCTTTTCTCTAATGATAATTTCTGTCATTGAGCACCTAGGGATACAAAACTAGCTACCTTTGAAAAATAGACCATCTTATATCATAAAATCAGAGTATTCAACATGATAAGCATCAGAAAATTTAGTGCAAACCTTTTATATGCCATGGAAGTCTTCATCTCCATCATACATGTTCTTCAAGGAGTCAATTCCCACACTCTGCAACTTCATTTCTTGCATAGTCAAACTCCTTCTGCTTAAAGCATCTGCCACTTTGTTGTATATACCTTTTTTGTGTTTAATGGTAAAATTATAGGATTGAACCACCCATTTCATGTGCCTATGACTTAGCTTCTCCTGGCTATTTAGAAAACTCAGAGGTTGGTTATTTGTTAAAACCACAAACTCCTTGGGAAAGGGGTAGTGCCTCCTTTTATTTAATGCTTGAAATAAAGAATAAATCTCCAAATCATAAGAAGAGTATCTCCTCTTAGCTTCATTGAGATTCTCATTGAAAAAGGATATGGGCCTTCCTTCTTGACTCAACACTGCACCAGTGGCCATGTTAGATGCACTATAGTAAACAATTTGTGAAAAATCTGGAAAAACAAGCACTGGTTGTTTTTCCATGTTTTGTTTTTGAGTCTGGAAAGAGTCCTTTGCTTCCTTTGTCCACACAAATCTACACTTCTATCCTCCCTCTATATTCTCCAAGATTGGAGCACAAATTAGACTGAAGCCCTTAATGAACTTCCTATAGAAAGTGGTAGGTCTATGAAAAAATATCACCTTAGCTATGGTTATTAGAGAAATCCAATTCAAGATGGCTTCCACCTTGTCTGGATACATCTTTACATTTCCTCTTGATATCACAAAACCCAAATAAATAGCTCCTCCTGTACAAAAACACACTTTTCTAGATTGATTAGGAGTTTCTCATCAAATAATATTTTCAAAACCAAATCTAGATGTCTCAAGTGTTCATCTCTGGTTCTACTAAATATTATAATCTCATCTAGATTAACTATAAAAAAATTTCCAAGAAAAGGCTTTAACACTTCATTCATGAGCCTAATGAATGTGCTAGGTGCATTCACAAATTGAAAGGCATCACTTTCCACTCATATAAGCCCTCATTGGTTATGAAGGTAGTCTTCCATTCATCTCCAATCCTTATTCTAACTTGATGGTATCCAATTTTCAAATCCACCATAGAGTAGTATCTTGCCCCTCGCAACCAATCCAACAAGTCTTCAATCCTAGGCATAGATAACCTATAGCTTATTGTGATCCTGTTAATAGCCCTTGAGTCTCTGCAAAACCTCCAAGTCCCATTCTTTTTTGGAGCCAATAGAGTAGGGACTACACATGGACTCAAACTCTTAGATATCAAGCCTTTGTCCAACAAATCTTAGATCTATCTTTCCATTTCCTCATTTTGTTGAGGTGTCAATTTGTAAGTAGCCTTATTAGGAAAAGTGGCACCAGGGATAAAAGCTATGTTGTAACTAATTTGTGTGATAAAAGGTAGGGCATTTGGAAAGCCTTTGGACACAATACCTATATACTTGTTCATTAGCTCCTCTACTTCTCCTTTAGGAAATGATTTCTCCTTTACTACCTCTTTTTGATCTTGTTTGGGTAAGATCACCAATGCATAGCATTGTGTGTCCTTCTCCTTTATCACTTCAAGGAATTCCTTTCCTCCCACAAACATAAACCTGGATTCCTTTTGATCCTTTGGGCTATCAGGTAGTGGTAACAATGTTTTCCTCTCTCCATTGTGCAGAATACTGTAAGTATTCTTCTCCCCATCATGAATTGCTTTCAAGTCATACTGCCAAGGTATCCCTAGAAGTAGGTGACATGCATCCATGACCACTATATCATAGAGTATCTTGTCTTTGTATTTTCCAATATGAAACTCCACCCATGACTATTCTTAAATGATGGTATGTTGATCTGTAGTGAGCCATGACACTTTGTAAGGACTTGGATATGGTACCCTCCTTAGATTCAAGTTTTCAACCATATCAACAGACACCAAATTGTTAGTAGATACAAAATCAATTACAATTTTTCATATATTACCTACAACCATGCATAAGGTTCTGAACAAAGTCTTTCTCTATGGTGGTTCTAGTGGGCATGGTTTCTTGATTAGTATCCTCCTCATCATGAGTGCCTCCCCTTTCTCTGGTGCTGCAAACGATCCAGGAGAGTTGACACTTTGAAACTCATCCTCTCTCACCAAATTTGTCCTCCTTTCTCCTTGATAAATTGAGATTTCTTTCTTAGGACACCTTGAAGCCATGTATCCAGCTTGGTGACATATGAAACACTTGAATAGTTAAGAATTCCTCCCTCTAAATATTCCCCTTGAATTGGATCTTCTTCCTCTAAAATAACCCCTATAACTACTCTCCTCTTGAGTATTCTCTTGATTGGATTCACTATGGGCTTTGAAACTTTGACACCTTCTACTAGACATCCCTCAACCTCTACTATTAAACTCTCTCTGGTCTCTCCCTATACTATTTTTTCATGTCTCCTCTTCAATTTCTCTTCAACCCTCAATTCCAACTGATGACATTTGTGGATGGTGTTTGGGTAGAGAGACTTAGTTGATCTTGGATATTCATTCTTAGGCCATTAAGATATCTGGCCACCCTCTCACTCTCTGTTTCCACGAGCTTTGATTTCATTATGAGTCTTTAAAACTGCTCTGTATAAATAGATAAATCCATCTCCTTTTGTCTCATACTTTGTCTTCTCTTATGAATTTTCACTTCATAATCTTCTGGCACATAGGCCTCTTTAACCAAAGTTACCATTCTCTTCCAAGTAGTTATCATACTCTTACCAATCTTCAATATTTCATCTTGAATGAATTTCCACCAAGTCAGGGCTCCTCCCTTTACTCTAGACTTGGCTATCCTTATCTTCTAGTGTTCAAAGATCTCTTCACATTAAAAAAAACTTGTAAGGGAGTCTATCTATTCCATAAAAAAAATGGTTCCATCTACCCACTATATACTGGTAGATCTAACTTTCCCTCCATGGTCCTCCTCTCCATCAATTTCAAGGCATTCAGGAGGGGTCATTAGTCCATAGAAACCTCTTCTTCTTCCCACCCAAGGGTATCCTCTTCACCCATTTATTGTTCATTTCCAGAGTCATCTCCATCCTTCCTATCAACCTTGCCTTTCAACCTCTCTATTTCCCTTCTCATTTCTTTGTTCTCTTTCATCTTCTCTTGCACAATCTTTGCAAGTTCTATAATGGTTACTCTTGGAGGCAACTCTCTAGACTCAGTTTCTTCTCCTTTCTCTGACATATTCCCCAAAAACCTTCTCCCTTAGGATCTTTCTACTCTCTGATACCAATTGATGCAAAGACCTTGCTTCTCTACTCTTTAACATTATGATAGGTTCCTCAATCCAAGGACCAAGACAAGGACCCTAACATATTAACACTGACTTCATAGGGTGATTTGGAATTTTCATATTGGATTACATATCCCCTTGAAACTATTGCTTCCAAAACCTATTCAAACCCGTAGGTTTTCCTCATGGAATCCAAGTGACCCTTTAAGGATAAAATGGTTTAATTAGGTTGTTGTGTTTCCCAAGACCCAAAAGACCTAATGAGATTTCAAATTGTGTTTTCTAGGCCAGCATGACAATGTTCAATCACTATTTTGCACTCCCAATCCACTGGTCAACACTTCTTCACAAAGACCGCAATTCCTTGTAGCCCTTCTTGGACTTTTTTTCCTACTTTACTCCTTATTTCTCCCAAAAGGTTTGGTTTGGTTCAGTAAAAAAGGGTCTCAACCCCTACTAAGACTAGGAGGTCTAATTGTCCTAATTGGGATTATTTTCCATAGGAAGTGATTCTCAATGATGTTTCCCCATCAATCCAACTACTTTTTCATCTTATATGCATTAATTTATCATCAAATCCAAAGGCATGGCCTTTGATCAATCACCCAACTCCAGGTATGGAACCTTATTTGTTCTTCACTTTGGTGGCCACATAGAGATGTCCACCTAGGGCATCAAATTTCTTCTTGCTCATGCTAGGAAACTGCAAAATGCCACTGGATTCCTAATATAAATTAACAAAACTTGTGTTTCCTCCAAGGTCTTTAATAACCAAGGGTGGAATTGTAAAATATGATCATTTCTTTTACATGCCCTAGAAATGTTGTCTACATAGACCACCAGTAAATAATTTTGTGTTTTCTCCCTCCTAACAATGAATTAGAACCTAAAATCTCTTGCATAAGAAAAATAAAAGAAAAAATTACCATCGCCAAATGGATTCAAAAAATCTACCCACCGTACAAGACCGTACACGAATCTCATAACACAAAAATGGTAATTTCACAGTTTTATTCAAATCTCTAGATGCAAAATCATTACAGTCTTCTCCCCTCAACTTGGAGAGGTTCGTTTCATCATTTTTATGTGTTTCAAAATGGTCTCTAACTAGGTTTTGAACTTTGGTGAATATTGGGTGCAAAATGTACCTTCTTACAAAAGTTGTCATTAGAAACATTGACAACTTTTAACTATCAGCAAGAAGACTTATCTGTATACAAAAATTAGTTATCGGAAGCTGAAAACTAACAACGATTGGTTAATGCCGCCAACAATAAAAAAACCTCCTAATAAACCTCCTAAACACTTATAAGATTCTTCTACATGCCCCTAATCCCATATTTCTATGGTGGTTTATAGATCACCATGTCATGACATTGGGTTACATGGTGGGGTTCTTTATTAAAAACATAAAAAAAACTCAAAGAAAAATAAAATGCCTTGATGGAACACAACTTTTGGTTTCATTAGGTCTTGTCTTATACATGTTGGGGTGCCCCTGCACCATTATTTTATTGGTAGTGCGCCTTTTTGTATCAAAAATGAGCCTGTGTGTATCAATAGTGAGCCTTTATGTATCGGTAATGAGCTTGTGTGTATTGGTAGTGAGTCTTTGTGTATCAACAATGAGCCTTTGTGTATTGGCAGTAAGCATTTGTGAATATAGTAGTGAACCCTTGTAAAAATCACCATACCAGTGTCACCTTAATATGTATTTCACATTTCATGAGAATTAGCTTCTCCATTTCTTTTCCCATTTTGAGTTTCCAAAATCTAAGTCTTCTCTGTGTTGATGTTTCTGTGTTCTTAATGCTTATATTTATGTGTATTTTTGATGTTCTTAACTGACAAATCTAAATTTTTTAATACTGTTGTTTGTGAGTTGACCGATAGAGGAAAAGTTTTATAAGTTGTTTGGGATAAATGATTCACCCTCATCTCAGTTATTCATCCTATTCAAAAATTGGTATCAGAGATTGGTTCCTCGGTGAAGAGATTAATCATTTGAGGAAAATATGATGGCGTAAAAATTGAATATCCCTTTGTTTGATGGATCATATTATAGTTCATGGAAAGATCAGATAAAATGATACTTGGTATCAGTTGGTTACAATACCTATAATCATGTGGAGACAAAATATGTATTTCCTCATACTGGACTTACCACTCAAGATGAAATTGAGGCACATGAGGAAAATGAAAAGGTAAGGTATTCTATTACTAGTGCTTTATCAAAGACTGAATTAGAAAAAGTTATTTCTTTTATAACTGCTTATGAAGTTTGGGAAACATTGAAAGAGATCTATGCGGGAAATGACAAAGTTATCTCAGAAAAGGATAGCCAAGAGACATTATGAGAATCTAAGAATGGAAGATGGTTAAGTTATCAAAATCTATTTTTAGGGGGTTGAGAATGCAATGAATGAATTCAAGAACCAAGGAGTCATGATTACTGATAAAAAATTTATGGAGAAGATCTTGATGAATTACTAGATAACTACAGTGATAAGATCTCAGTAATTGAAGAGGTGTATGAATAAAATAATTTTACTAAAGAACAATTGTTTTGTACCCTGACAACATTTGTGTTAAGAAATTCTAGAAGGATAAGAGAATATCTAAAAAAACATTCAAAGAAATAAAATTAGATGATGATTCTGATAGTGATGATGAAGAAGATTTTGAAGCAAACTTTGCAAGGAGATTAAAGAAAGGTACCGACAAGTATAAAGGTATGCTACCTCTAAATTTTTTTAGATGTGGTTAAATTGATCATTTGGAAAATAGATGTCCAGAGAAAGGTCCTAGATAGAAGTTTAAGAAGTTCAATAAGAAGGAATAAAATTTGAATGAAGATAATAGTATCTAAGATGATAAATCAGAGATACAAGATTGTTTGTTATATGTTGAAGATGATGAGAAATCAAAAATTGATATTACTAACATTTGTGTTGAAATTGATGATGGTGTTGAAAATTCTTTGTCTGTTAGAAGAAATAAAAATGAATGGTTGATTAATAGTGGTTGATCTCATCATATGACAAGAGATAAGTAAATTTGTGTCACTTAGAAAATATGATGGTGGTACTGTTAAATTTGGTGATGACAAAGAAACTTACATTTTTGGTAAGGGCTCTATTAATTTTGAATGAAATAATAATACTCACAATGTCTATTATGAGAAGGGATTTGTTGATTATTGGACATATGTGTGAAAATGGATATGATGTCATTTAAAAAAATAAAGGTTGTGAAATCAACAAAAGATTAGGAGATCTAATTCCAATTGGAAAAGGGATAGGAAGAAATATGTACCATCTAGAATGAGCATCAAAATGGTGTTGTTTACTGTCTTAGACCGATGACTGTTGTCTTTGGCATCGAAGGATGTGTCAAATGAAATTTTATAACCTAGTGAGAATAAGCTCATCTTGTGCAATGAGAGATATACCTAGACTCTCTAAATTAGAAAATATTTTCTATAAGGGTTTTCAAGAAGGGAAGTAGAAAAGATAATGATTTGAGAAAAAAGACTATTCATCTACTAGTGTACTAGAGATTGTGCACACTGATCTTTGTGGTCATACCAGAACAAGTTGTTTTCAAGATGAAAGTTTTTGTGAAAATTGTAGGATTAAGTGACAATTTTAAGTAACACGGACACCCCACCAAAATGGTGTTGTAGAAAGAATGAATAGGAAAATTCAAGAAGAAACAAGAACTATGTTGAAGGAAGCAAGCCTACTAAAATTCTATTAGAGAGAAGTAGTGTGTATTGCTATGTATACACTTAAAAAAAATTGTACTAAAAGAAATATGTGATGAATTTTTATGAATTATGGAATGGAAGAGCACCTAAATTTAAGTACTTTGAAATATTTGGTAGCAAGTGTTACATTCGGAAAGATGATGAAAATATTGGGAAATTTGATAACAAAGCGGATGAAGGAGTATTTTTAGGATATTCTACAAATAGAAAAGCGTATTGATGCTAAAATAAGAGATTGGATAAAATTGTGGAAAGTGCAAATGTGAAGGTTGATGAAGAGTTTTAGAAAGTCCCTAAGTGACACATTGAGATGAATTTGATACAAAGGACAAAAGGAAAGAGGAAAAGAAAGAATAAGAAGATACTCAATCAACACTGACATCTACAAAAAAGAAACCAAGGTATGTACATAAGAATCAGTCAGAGAATCAAATCATTGGAGACAAGAACAAAGGAGTTATTACTAGAAGTAAAGCATCTCAAGATCATGCTTTGTTATGTTTATTGTTAGGGGTTGAACCTAAATTTGTAACATAAGCTTAGTGTGATTAGAGTTAGATTAATGTAATGAAGGAATAACTCAGTTAGATAGAGAAGAACCAGACCTATGAATTGGTGCCTATACTGATAGACAATAATGTGATAGGTACAAAATAGGCTTAGTGAAACAAGCTAGATGGGAATGGAAAGTTTGCGAGGAATAAGGAGAGATTGGTATGAAAGGGTTAATCACAAATTTAAATCATCAACCTTGAAGAGACTTTTGCCCTTTTTTTTCAAATAGAGGCTATTAGGATGCTCTTAGAATTAACAACATTAAAAATATTCAATTTTTATCATATGGATGTCAAGTATGCATTCCTAAATGGAGAACTGAAGGAAGAAGTGTACATTGAGTAACCAGAAGGGTTCATATCAGGGACAGATCCTAATGCATTTTGCAGGTTGAAAAACACATTGTAAGGATTGAAGAAGGCACCTAGGGAATGGTATGGAAAATTGGATAAATATACAAGTAGTCAAGGAATCAAGAAAGGTTGGGAAAACAACAATCTATACTTAAAGATAATTTCAGACAAAATTTTGAATGTTATTGTGTATGTGGATGATATTATATTTGGAGGCAAGGATGATATATGAAAGAAGTCTGTTGAAGAAATGCAAAAGGAATTTTAAATTTCCATGTTTGGTGAGCTAAATTTCTATCTTGGATTGCAAGTAATTTGGGCATTTTCATTTCTCAATCCAAATATATGAAGGATTTATTGAGTAAGTTTGGAAAAGAATATTCAAAACCTGTATGTACTCCCATTGTTATTGGTTGTAAGTTGAATAATGAGGATGAATCACTTAAACCAGATGCAACTAAGTATAGATCAATGATTAGAGGATTGTTGTACCTAATTTCTACCAGACTAGATATCATGTATATAGTATATTTGGCAGCCAGATTTGAGCAAGAACCAAAAGAGTCACATGTCATGGAAATAAAGAGGATTTTTAGGTACTTGAAAGGAACATAAGATATGTGATTATGGTATCCAAGAGAGTCATATTTCTCACTGATGGAATATACATATACAGATTGGTAAATCTATTTGGAAAACAAGATTACTAGCGGTGGAGAATTCTTTCTTGGCTCCCAGTTAGTTTCTTGGTCAAGGAAGAAGAAGGATTCTATAACACTATCTACCACTCAATTAAATTATATTGTAGCATCCTCATGTTGTACTCAGGTATTTTGGATGAAGAATACCTTAAAGGAAATAGGATTCAGCTTTAATGAACCAATTCCTATCATGTGTGATAATTCCAGTGCTTTAATTATGTCAAACAATCTAGCAATGCATTGCAGAATAAAACATATTGACATCAGATATCACATTATCAGAGAGAAGGTTGAGGAAGGTGTAGTTAAGCTTGAGTATGTTCCCAAAAAGGAACAAATAATAGACATATTTTCCAAACCTTTGTGCAAGGATAATCTTGAGTATCTCAGGGGGAAGATGGGCATATTGCCCCTTCCTAGCATTCACTAGATGCACCGGTGTATGTGCATTGGTTCAGTGCTTTTAATTTCAATTTTTTTGGATTAGTGCTTTGTCACTTCCTTGTAGGGGGAGTAGACTATATTGGCAAGAGGGATATTTTTGTGCCCTTTTTCATTTTTCTCAAAGGAGGACAAATTTGGAGAAAGGTTGGAGTTTGTTTCTGTATTTTTTTATTGATGAATGTTTCCATAAATGAAAAAGGGGGAGATTGTTAGAATATGAGGTTGATGTGATCTATATTTATTTAATTAATGTTTTCATTGTTGTAAAAATATCCTTATTCCATCCTCTTGGTGTATCAATTTTTATGGAATTAACTCGATTTTGCATATCGATTGTGTATCAATTGATGTGTTCTGATAGTCTGTATGTTTTAGTTGAGGTTGTCAAAGACATGTTTCAGTGTGTTTTATTCATTGGATCAAACATATGGTTGATTGGATTGATCCTATTTTGATGTGTATCCATTGTATATTTTGGTCCTAACTATGTATGTGTAATTTGTTGATCATATATGATGGAACTGAGTTCTTTGGAGATAGTGTGGCATGTTGGCTTGAGTGAGGCGTGCTGTAATGTTCTTGGTGGTCCTTATTTCATTCCTTACCATTGCATGAATATCTTGGTGTGACCTATTTCAAATTGTATGGCTAACCTAGTGGATTCCATGATCCTACATATATAAGGGTGAGGAGTTCAATTGTTGGGGTATCTGGATTAGTGTCCATGTCTAGATCAATATCTGTATCTGATAAGACTCATGCATGGTGATATGTGAAGTGATAGAAAATATGTGTTCATGTGCAACAATGTATTGGTCTCCATGGTGGATTCTATCTCTTTTTATGTTTTTTGGCAGTGAGCCTTATTATATTGGCAGTGAGCCTTTGTGTATTGGTAGTGAGCCTAGTGTATTGGTAGTGAGCCTTTTTGTATCAATAGTGAGCTTGTGTGTATCAGTAGTAAGCCTTTTTGTATTGGTAGTGAGCCTATGTGTATCGGTAGTGAGCCTTTATGCATCTAGTAGTTAGCCCTTATAAAAATCACCATACCAGTGTTACCTTAATAGGTATTTTACATTTCACGAGAATTAGATTCTCTATGGTTTTTCCCATTTTGGGTTTCCACATAAAATTATGATATTCTCTATGTAAAATTTTTTTTGTTCTTAATTCTTGTATTTATGTAGATGTTTGATGTGTATTATCAAAACATCTAAAGTTGTTAGTGTTGTTGTTTGTGAGTTGTCTGATAGAGGAAAATTTTTATAAGCTGTGTGGGAATAAATGATTCACCCCCCTCTCATTTATTCATCCTATTCAACAACCAAAACCACAATAATTCTTGCTTGAGTTGGTTTTCCCTAAGAAATGCCCCATTATTCCTCTTGACATGCCAGAACACTCAGTGACATACCCTTTTGACGATGTCCCTTGTGTGTCCTAACTCCATAAAATCATTGAACTTTGATGGACAATTTATCGCAATACATGGCACTTGCACACAATTCATTTAAAATATAGGGTCATTTTAGGCCCCTCTACAATAACCTATCTCATTTTTTGAAGACTCAAAGTCATTTTTGTAGGGAATCAATTTTTTTATTCATGATAAAATTATCAAATGCACTCAGTACAAAGTTTCTAGGTAGCCTATACCATATTCTATTCATCATGAGCATGACCCAACACTACAACCATCTCTGAATGGGTGGGCTTACCCTATGCATGGTCATATTTTGTCTCTCAACATGTTGGAATTCTTAGTGACGTACCCTACCATTGATGTCCCTTGTGTGCCCTAAGTGCATAAAACTGTCAAATTTTGACGGACTATTTCTCACAAATCATGGAAACTATGCACGATATTTTTAAACCTATAGGGTCATTTTAGGATTCTCTACATTAAACTATCTTAGTTTTTGAAGACTCAGAATCATTTTTGTAGGGCATCAATTTTTATGTTCATGCTAAAATTGTCAAATGCACTCAGTGCAAAGTTGCTAGGTAGCCTATACCGTGTTTTGTTCATTGTGGACATGGACTGACACCGTGATTGCATTTAGTTTGGTGGGTGGTTTTACCCTATGCATGGCCTAATTTTTCCTCTTGACATGTTGGAATGCTCAGTGACATACCCTACCGATGATGTCCCTTGTGTGCCCTAGTTGGGAAAAACAAGATTTGTGCATTCCATCAGTTTTCTATGATATTGTGAGAAGTGTTCGTTATAATGTGCACATAATTTTATCATATGGAATTTCACTACATGAACCATTATTACAATATAAAGTGAAGCAATTTTGTATGAGTAAATCTTCAACCTATTGGGAGCAAGCTCAAACATGAAAGGTTAGTGGGTTAGCACACATGATTCATGAAATAAGCATAAGACCAAACATGACTTCATCATAACATTAAGATAGAACTAAAAACAACTAAATTGCACCCTATTCTACTTATTTGATTTGTTCTTTTAGATTAAATGTGCATGTTCTCTCTCAAACACAAATGAAATATATCCCCAATGCAATTCAAGATTAGAAACAATGAAGCAATTCAAGATCTAGTATGAGGAACTAGTCTCAAATTCTTCAAAAGGATGATCTAAACTAACTATGGAATGCAAATACAAGATGGAACTAAGATTCATTATCCATTAGCCTAGCATGTGATTTCTAAGTGATTTAAACATGAAGAGCATATGAGCATGAAAACAACTATGAAAATCTAGAGCTATGTTAGCATAATAACAATGCAAAATGAGAGATGATAATTGAAGAGGAGAAGGCCTCTATTTATAAATTTTTGGGAGAGAAGAGGAGAGCTTGGTTGAGGTGGAATCTATGTGGCATCCACATAAGAGCCACATAAGGGACACATAGGCTTGAAGGGATGGCTAATTTTGAGTCAAACATAGCAATAAATATTTGAGTGCACAAGAATTCCAAGTGGGGGACAAATGAGTAAATAGCCTTAAAGAGGAATGGGTGCCCATTGTAATGCCTCTCCAACCCTCACAAAACCTGATTATGCTTGTTGGAAGTTTGAGAATTTTATTCTCTACTAATGATTCTGATTAAAGTTAGTAGTACAATCTATCTCATCTCCATGTAAGTGTTTGATGTATATTTATCTTTGAGTAGTGATTCCAACTATGTTTTCATGATATTTTAGGAACATTTTGTTATGAAACAAGTTGATATGTTTTTGTGTGAGGAACTTCCTTTTTTATGGTTTAAGTACACTGGGATGAATTAAGTTGATTAAGATACTTTTATGACTATGTTCTAGATGGTGTATATATGTTATTCAAATCTCCATAAATATTAGGTTCTTTTTATGATTTACCTAATCATATTTAACATTCTTGTACGATTTTATGTACGATTGTGATGATAACTATTAATTAGGGATTAACCCAAATCACCTGATGGATCATATTATGGATTCAATCTGACCCAAGTGTTTTATGATTAATTACTATTACTTTGAATTATGGGTTCTTATACCCTAGTGACATCATACTTGAACTCTATGTTTTCTCTTATTTGATTAGATGATGAGATGCTTTCAAAATATGTTGGATAATATGTTCATCCTAATGATAATTTGTAAATGATCTAAATGTTACCTAATGAATTATATTCTTAGAATATTTAATGGAATTTGGTTTATATACATGATGGAATTATCAATGATGATAGTTTATTTTTATTTTGAGATTATGGTGGAGCTAACAATACTAACTCAGTCATGATTTATAATGAGTATTGTATGGTGTGTGTAGGATGAGGAGAGACAGTCATAGTCACTTCCGCGGGAGATCCACACGATTTCACACTCCCCCTCCTTTTTTGTCACTGCTTGCATGTATATGTATATATTTGTGTTTCTCAACTTGGTGATGCGAGATGCAGGTACCAGGCATCGACTCCACCTAGCCACATAGGTCTGAGCGTGCCTTTAAAATCCTCAAATGTTGTTATCATGGAGATATTACCAAGGTTTCCCCAAGTAGACCCCTTGTGACTTAGGTTCTTTTTTTAGGAAGTCACCCTATTTGGGTTTGGGTTGTATTATTACTTCTATGGTTTTGATATTTATATCTTGGTCAGTTGACTATGTTCTTTTATTCTTGAAAGTTATGTTTTTAATATGATTCTTGGTTATTTTAATAGATAAATAAATATATATATGTATATATATTAGATATATTATGTGTTTAAATAATTTTTTTGGCGTGACTAAATATATGTATATATGGGTGCACACATATATGCCTATGTATATATAAAAATATATTTGTGTATGTATAAAGATATGTATATGTATAATTAGAGTTGTGATGTAAATATTGTATTGAGATAAAATAAATAAATAAATAAATAATAATAGAAGAACTAAAATAATTATGCCTAATTGACAAAACTAGCTTTCTAGGAGATTCAAACTCAAGACCTCCTAGGAGTAAGGCTAGCTAGTTACCATTGGGTTATGTGAGTTACTTGATCATGTTTCTTATCATTGGTATAATTGATTAATTCATAAGCTTATTTGAGTTAATAAATAATCAAATGTGTAACCTATCATTCACGGGAATAATTGATTTAATTTGAAACCAACTATGGAAGTTGGAGAATTTGCTTCTCGTAAAGCAACTCCTCCAACCATATAGTTGTCTATATGTATAACATAAAATATTTTATGAGGAAGGACCTGGTTTTGGGAGATTCTGATAATAGGATTAGCAATGTGAAAAAGATATTATTTACTCAAGAATTGAGGAAGAGGATAGTGTTTTATTTTTCTGAGAAAATGGAGAAATAGTTGTTGCAAGAAAAAATACAGTCCTAATGCAGAGGCCATATCTCCCTAACCAACTGTTGGATCTTGCTAATTTTTTGGATATTTTGAAAAGAACCTAATTTTGCCACTTCTCACTGGAGAGATTGAAGAAATATGGTGTGGTTCAAAAGTTATAGGTCTATGTGTGTGGGTATATCTAGGAGGACATCAAGTAGAAAGTTAGAAAGCTTGAAGGTTTATGGAATTGCTCAAACACTAAGGGAATTCTCTGGAGGACTCCAGGTAGAATCTAAAACTAGAAATAATTTTCCTATATCTATATTATTTATTGTAGTAACATGTTTTTTATTTTTTTTGCTCCATTATTGATCATACCGCTAGATAAGTAAGGTAGTTTAAAAACGTTCGTAATGAAATCTAGAAATTAAGTATCTGTATCTAATGTGTTGGCTTGATGAGTTTGTCACTATCTATTTTTGCGAGTGATTATGTCTTCTTGTGTGGTTTTTAATTCTATGTAGATTTTATGTTTGAATAGTGGTTAAAGTCATATTTAATTGTTATTGAGTTTTGGAAGGTTTAGGATGTCAGTTTATCACCCTTCCTTTTGATAGCTTATTTCATTTGGGATTATTTTCTTCTATGTTCATTTTATTGATTTAATTTGATCATAATGTCTTACTTAAGGTGTCTTGAGTATGTGACATCCTTTTACTATTATTATTTTGTTTATGGTTAAGGTTAGGATTCATCCTGATGGTCTGAGTACACAGGAGAGTTTCCTAAACCTCTGAAACAAAGCATTTGAAGTATTGCAATTATTTTGTCATGTTTTGGCTAGGGGACTAGGTACCCTAAGTGAGTGGCTCACCATAGGTGTTGGAACCCTAAAGTGTATTCTAGAGAATCCTATGGGTGGGTTTGTAAAAAGTGATAACCTAATAATGAATCTAGGAAAGGGGGGAAACAAAAGATAATGAAACAAAACATAATAATGCCCACATAGTCCTGTTGGAGTACCGAGACCATGGATAACTGCTAGGATGGATCCCTATTCATAAAGGGGGGACCGGGGTTACATGGTTTCCAGGAAGGATCCCAATAAATAGGATGTGTGATGACACTTTCTTAGAGGGTATGCTAGAAACCTAACCCTTTTGTATTGTTAAGTGATATTTTGTTATGTCTTGTATTTGTTTTAAGTTATTGTTTTGTGAAGCCTTAGATTGCTTAGGGCCTTGTGTGGACCTTGGT
>MU225318.1:92061-102423 GCA_018584345.1 Thuja plicata
GTAACCTGTGATAGTAACTCAATAAATTGATTCACATATTGTTAACTTATGATTGATATTAAGAATGAGTTAGGAACATTTTAGTTGGTGTCTTAAAATATATCTAGTACAATGTACATCTAGGTAGCAGGGTATGTGATAATGCATGATATTATTTACCCTAATGTCTATATGAAACTAAATTTATAAGATGCTTTATAGATGTTATGAATTCCATTAGTTAGTTATAAAGAATGGATTGTGTTGGTAAATTAAATGTTGGTGACTACTCATTGAAACATGTTCATCACACAGTAGTCATTTATTCTGAAGGTTTATAAATATGTTAGACTTGTAGCTCATTATGAAACTCTTAAATGTAATTAGATTAATTAATATTGTTTGAGTAGAAGTGTTAGGAAACCTATGAGGACTAGGAAATCTCAGTTATGTTGCATTCATGTTGTGAGAGCATATGTGTATCGATTCTTTTAATATGTGTATTGTAATAGTTTTATAAAAAATAAAATTGACTTCATCTTTAGAGATTAGATGTTCAGTCCTCTTGGGTTCCCTGGCGGGGCGTTACACCCATTTTGGGGAGAATTCTCACATGTGGGTGAGCATTCCATTAGCCTTAAAAAGGTTAGGAATCACTCTTTAAGTACGATTAGAGGACAGTTAGGTAGGGAAATATGCTTAGGAAGTGAGGTGATGGGAGTAGAGTAGGAATAGGGTAGGCTTAGGATAGGTCTCTAGGTTGATTGAATAGGTTCCTAGCTAGGGTTTAGATTATAATTCAAATTAGATTTGAATAAATCATGGTTTGGAAGAATTAGGAATATGGAGGAATTTTAATAAATATAAATTTATTAAAGAGGGGATTTTTGTGAGACAAATGTATTTAAATAAAATACATTAGAATAGTATTTGATCATTGATAAATACCAACTATGAAACCATTTAATTGATTGAATTAAATAGTTAGAGGAATAAGAGGGAATTTAATATTAATAATAATATTAATATTTTTGGACGTCTACATTTTTCCCCTCTTTGACATGACGTCACAAGTGACATTATGTCAAAGACAAGAAAATATGTTGCCCCAGAGGAAGAGGGTTTCTAGGAGTCGTGCTAAAGCAATGAAAATAAAGAGTTGTGCCCCCTCGAGAAAAGAACACAACAAATATGACATTGTGGGATTTTCTTGAAAAAGGATGCAATGGGCAAGAGGAAGAGATAGGAGGTAATAAATAGAAGCCTTCTAAAATGCAACTAAGATTGCAATTAAGAATGCAAGGATGAAATTAAATGCAACTAACAAACTTTGGGGATCCATTTGTGTGAAAAATATGGAGAGCACATCCGATGTTGATATTGCAAGAGGAGGTATGCAGTAGATGTTAGAAAACACAGATGACAGAATTCCTTTGCGTGGACTAGATGCTCAAACAAAAGCACACTACAAAAGGTGCATGTATCAGTAGCCACCAATCACAATGCACCAAGATATAGCAGATTGAGGTAGTGGTGAGTAGATTTAAATTGACACAAAAAGATGAAATCAATAAATAAGGCCTCATGACCAAGCAGTCATTCAGTCCAAAGTTCTTTCCATGAACATGATTGGTGTGATGAAGGATTTGATAAGCCGACGCCAGAAGGATGCATCATGACGGGAAAAGATTGGATTTGATGTGATTAAGAGATATGGGAGGAAAAAAATACCATACATAGGGTAAACCCACATAAATGGATGTGTTAGCTTCAGCGGTTTGCACCCACATTTAATAGAATGAGAATTAGGCTCTATTGCAACTTTTAATTGAATGCCTCTAACAATTTTTGTATCTCTAGAAAATTTGTTTCCCTATGAAAACCAATGTGAGACTTACAAATATAAGATAGGTTATTATAGATGGGTCTCACATGAACCTTTAGGCTCATATAGATTATTTTCAAGTTCCATGGATTAAAACCCCATCAAAATTTGATATTTTTTTGTACTTAAGGAACTTAAGAGATAGTGCCACCAGGGTATGGTACTAAGCATTAGGACACGATGAGAGGAAAAATAGGACCATACATTGTGTAATCCCACCTAAAAAGACATGTTGGCACTGACCATTTATGCCCATGATAAACAAAATGAGAATTAGACTTCAATGTAACTATTCATTAAATGTCTCTAACGTATTTTTGCATTAATAGAAAATTGTTTCCCTAAGAAAATCACACCGAGTCTTAAAAATACATGAAAATTTATTATAGAGATGTCTCACTTTACCCTTTAGGTTCAAACACATCATTTATAAGTGTCACAAATTCTAATAAATATTTTGTCATAAGTTTGATAGTTTTATCCACTTCTGATACTTAAGGGATAGCACTGGTAGGGTGTGGTGCTAAGTGTTCAAATGAGTTTGGAGGGAAAAAAGGACCATGTCTAGGGTTAACCTACCTAACCAAATATTTTTGGCATTGACAGTTATTTCCCATGATAAATAAAACAAGAAGTAGGTTCTATTGTAACTTTTCATTGAATGCCTTTGATATTTTTTCCATCAAATAAAAAATGTTGCCCTAAGAAAACCACTGTGATTCATTAAAATTTAAGATAATTTATTGTAGAGGGGCCTCATGTTACCCTGTAGGCTCAAATAGATCATTTTTAAGTGCCAAAAATTTAATAAACAACCCATCAAAGTTTGACAGTTTTTTGCACTTAGGGCACTTAAGGGAAAGTGCCACTAGGGTATGACATTGAGAATTCAAGAAAGTTGGGAGGATAAAATGAATCATGCCTAGGTTAAACCCACCTAATGAGATATGTTCGAACTAATAGATCACACCCAAGATAAAAAAAACAACAAAATAAAAACAAAAAATAAAAAATAAAAAATTTATGCTTTTTTTTAAACTTTTCATTGAATGCCTTGAACGATTTTTGCGTCAACGAAAAAAGTGTTGCCTTGAGATAACCGCTCTGAGCCTTCAAAATTTGAGATAGATTATTATAGAGGGGCCTAACATGAACCTGCATTTTCAAATGGATCAATAATAAGTATCATAGATTCAAATTAATAGTTCGTCAAAGTTTGACAATATTTTGCACTTAGAGCACTTAAGGGATAACACTACTAGGGTATGACATTAAGCTTCCTTGGTATTTTCTTCATGGTGGTCTTTTCTATTCCCTTGATTTTTGGCTTGGAAGTTGAACATAGCTTTGTCTTCCATCAAGTGACCCCTTATCTCTCCTCCTCCCTTGATATCTTTGAAACACCTCCTGAAACATGCTTATAATAGTCTCTTCAGTGCATCAGGTAACCTTGTTTTAAAATGATTACTTTCAACTTGCAGAAGTTGTGGAACATGGCTATTGCTACTTGAAAGTTTATAAAGCCATTTGACAATTCTATCTGTAACCTTTCCTTTGAGCATTGTAAAATAAGAAACATTTTGTTAGAAAATTGAAGTGTCTTTTCTATTCTTCCACATTTTGTAGACACGACTAGAAGGGTAGTTACAATCACACCATTCAAAAAATTACAACCTTGATGGATGTCTAGTATGTCAAAGCTCCAATTTATACATGCTATAAGGATGTTGGCCAAGTTGTAAAATTAGGGTTTACTTCTACCAGTTATTGAACCATGCTCTTTTGTGCATATCCCGCAATCACATTTCCTTGGGCATTCGATCAAACAGTACAAATGCCACACATGTCCATAATTAGCATTCTTATTCATGCTTATTCTGCGATAAGTGAATTTCCATGGGACAACATCTCTATGGTAATCTGATCAAAAAATTTATGTGCCTTGTTTACAACTGCCACCAAAGTATTTTTGATGGGTGGAATTATTTGTTGGATGACCATATGTTGTTCCAAAGCTCCCATTTTATCATAGGGTAAGTGCAAGAAGTTGATTCCACTTATGGTGGAACTTTCATCTTAGCCAAATTTGCGAAATTAGAATCAACAAAATGGGTTCCTGCTTACAATGAACAGAGTCTCGTTTAGCTTCGGGATCTCGAGCCTAAAATTTTAGAAACGGGGTCCTGTTTCAAAATGGGATCCCATTTCAAAAAAAATGGGGTTCCATTTTGAAAATAAAACAGGATCCCATTTTGAAAAAAAATTATTTTTTAAAGAAAACCTTTCACCGATAAATTTATTCGTTATAATTTTAAAAAAAAAAGAAATGAGTTAACATTTACTAAACGAGAACTCGTTTCTAAAAATTTTGAACTTCAAGCCTGCTTTTCCTATTGGCTTTTGGTTTGGAAAGAGGCTTGGGTAGCCGAACCATAGCCTTGGACCTGGTTTGACCTGCAACTTGAAGGCTCTGCTAGTGTCCATACAAAATAAGGACTTTAGACATATATCTGAAGACGTTTTCAGAGGAATATTTTAACAAAATAAAAACCCATTATAGATCATACTGTGCAGATTCCAAAAATGTAATTTTTTTGTAAATTTGATTATTTTTTCTGTTTTTCATTGAATTTCTACTAAAAGAGGTCTACAAACTATAGATAATAGGCTATATTGTTATTTTAATAAAAAATTTATTTGAAATTTTCTCGCAAAAAAAATTATATGACATCAAACTAGAGAAAATTCTACACACTTAAATTTTTTTTTTTAAATATATGTTTTGGTCAAATTATACTTGTCGTACACGAGAGATTTAAAAAAATAATTATGCCTAGTAATGAATTAATAAAAAATATATATATTAAACAAAAAAATACAAAAAAAAAAAGTTGGCATCAATATTAATTGTATTACATACCATTTCGCCAAAGGCTTTAGAGAAATAGTTTCATTTAGGTAAAATTTTGCTTGTCGTACAGGTGCATAGTATGGTCCTGAATCGGGGACTTTTAAAATGTGGGTTTTAGTAATGCCTACTGAAAATGACATTTTATCATCTGGGTATTAAACTAAATTACATATTTGGAAATTAGACTTTGAGTACTATAAATTTTATTATTGAAGTTTTTTAAGATTCAATTTCTAAGTGCTTCAGATATTCATCTCAAACGGGATGAATTTGAAAAAACAAGAAAAATAGTTCCACTTTTTGGCCAAAAACTGGAATCAACTTCTTGCTGGCA
The DNA here is from genome assembly GCA_018584345.1 of Thuja plicata. Taxonomy (NCBI): domain Eukaryota; kingdom Viridiplantae; phylum Streptophyta; class Pinopsida; order Cupressales; family Cupressaceae; genus Thuja; species Thuja plicata. Next base: position 97,171 of record MU225318.1, read on the forward strand.
CCCCATAGAAAGAAGGACGTTGGTTGAGGTTGTTGATGAATATCACTTTACACTTTCTAGTTACATTTTCTTAAGGTATTATGTCTAGTTATTACGACTATATCTTGTATCCCTGAGAAATAAAATAGGATCATGGCTATCAGTCAGATTGTTTATATGCAAACAATCTTTAACAATATTATTTCAATACCAAACAGGAGAGCCACATTTTGTCAAATTTGATGGAGTGAGGTTGGTGCTCTAAAACTGATAACCATTACAATAGATATATGCCAATGAAACCAAACTAAAACAAAAATAAATTAGAAATATTTTTGGGTGATGTCGATTGGTGAGTCACCTGAGATGCTCCTCCATTAGACACACTAAGTAAGAAAAAATTTGTGAGTAGAACTGAAAAAAATTTGAACTACCCTTTCAGGTTGTAAATAACCTATAGTGAACTCCATCACTAATGAAGATAGAGATAAATTCCTACTTTTCCTCTTTAAACACTTAGGTGGAACACTTGATGACCTCCTCCACCAAGTGTACCCTCCTTTTCTCCTCCAAATACTCTCTACTATTATCTCCTTCATGGGATATTGTCCACCGTAAATCAATCACCTCCACCAATATACTACAACTGAAGGCATTATATTTTTCCATTAGTATACTTAGAGTAAAACATGATCTGCACCATCAATTTACTCTACACCGACAGATAGGGAACAACACTATCCGACGCCAAGGTTACCCGACAAAAAATATTAAGTGTTGTCCGATGACAAAAAGGTAAAAGAAACCCGACGACTAACAACAGTGCTACCCGACGAAACAACAAAGAGAGGAACCCGATAGATATAGGGAACCCAATGAACAATTCAATCAAGGAACGCTGACAGACTGCAAGTTGAAACTGATGACCAAGAACCGACAGTCAATTACATCCCACAAAAAGTGGATCTGACTTTCCACGTCAGATAAATCACTAAAGTTGTATTTATAGCTTCTTGATTTGTTTTTAAATCCATTATGTGCGGAGGAAGCAATGTAATTATTATTGTTTTAATTAGTTTTACTATTTTAAAACATGTAAACTAAAGATCAAGGTCAAGTTGTAAACCTTGGATCTAAGAGTTAACATTGTAAAACATGAATTCCAAGATAGGTCAAATACTTGTATAAATAGGTTCTCAATCCATTGAGAATAGTTGTTGATCAATGAAGATAGTAGCCACAGAAAGCAACTAAAGACTAGACAGAGAATTCATCCAGAAGAACACAAACAAAATCAAATCAGTTTTCAAGAACAAAACAGAGGCTATCGACAAGTAGAGAAAAGGTATTTATCAATCACTTAAGGTGATATTATTATTGTAAGAACTTTAATGGATCTATAAATCAGCAATAGTAGATTACATACAGTTAGGTCAACATTTGTACTCATTCTAATAAGTGTAGTACACCAATAAAATCCTTTCAAGGAAGGTGGGCTTAACTGTCCTATTGTAAATCTCATAACTAAGTGCACACTTAAATCAGTGTTGCCAAAGCTCTTAAAAGAGTATATCTTAACAGGTCTCCACCTTAATACTCCTAACAAGGTAGATCATCAGGAGTGATAAAATTGTAAGCCTTAACCGGCTCCCTTCCATTCTGCAGATAGTTAAGTTTTGTGGGTTCCATCCCCACCACAATTTTTACTTCCTAACAGGATTTTTCTATGATACCATATCTTGTGTTATGTGTTTATCATTTTCATAAATGTTTATACGACTGTTGAAAACTATTAAAGATTGTGAACAAGCAATACATGCATAAGAAAGAATAACAGTAATGGTTGGTAACACATAATAGAATGATTACTAATGATGAATTGTAAAAGGTGTTAAAAATTTTAGAGGTACTGATTCACCCCTCCCCTCTTAGTACTACTTTCCATTAATTCGAACAATTGGTATCAGAGCTAAGTCACTTCTTGGAAAGCTTAAAGGCTTCATAGCAAAGATCATACAATGGAGAAGTACAAACTTGATAAGAATATTGAGATTAAAAATCTTGAGATACAGATGTTCTATGAACAGTATAAAGAAGCAAGAATCAAGATGAGAGAGTTGTTGGATGAGAGAAAAGGTATGGCTACCCGGAACAATGAAAAAGACTATCAAGAAGAAGAGATTCTAGATTTCTTTGAATCTTCAGGATCAAATGCAAGTAATACATCAGAATAAAACATCACTAATCTAAAGGAGATCAATCAACATTTGACAGAGCAAATAAAGATGCTGCAAATCGGTCAAGAGACCCAGATGGTAAGAATGATTGATGTGATGAGTTCTACCAGACAAGCTGAAACAGAAAGAACACTTGCTATTGATGACAAAAGGAAGATTTCAGAGAAACTACAAGAAAAGGAAATAGAAATTCAAAGACATGTTGAGCATCACCATGATCTCACAAATCAGATTATCCTTATGAGTCAAGAAGCAAATAGAATAAATGTGGAACTCATTGAAAGAATACAGATTATCAGTGAACTAAGAGAAGAAAATTAAAAGCTAAAGCATGAGGTTAGAATTCAGCAATAGCATAATGAGATTATCAGAAAGGCTGAAGAAATCAATAAAAGAATGGATGAATTTCTTGAAGGACAACAAAGATTCAACAACAACAACGGTATAGCCTTTATCAAAAATGGAGAATCATCAAATCCAAAGAATGTCTATGAAAATCCAAGACCAAGAAAGCTGACATGCAAGCACTATGAAAAGAAAGGGAACACATCAAATGTATGCAGAGGTAAATTGAAAGGTACTCCTAAATCCACACCTACATCTTCATTCATAGGATTCTGTTATAAATGTAACAAGAAAGGACATAAGGCTTATGAATGCAAGAGCAAGATATAAAATCCAAAGAAGGAAACCTACATGGACAAATATTGTCCTACATCCAAGATGAATGGGAACACATCTGAAGAATGCTAGAAAAAAGAAAAAACAAGCATGGAAGCCAAAAGGTAAAGAAGTTCCTTATCAACCAAAGTGAATCGGTAATCAATATGTATGGGATTACAACACTTGGAAAAACTGTACAACATGTGATAGATATGGTCACATTGCTGCAAACTACATGAGAGCATGGACCAAAAGGTCTAGAGGCTGGTCAAACCCTGGAATGGCATGCTTACGCTGTCATAAAGTTGGCCATCTCAAGAAAGATTGCAAGGACAGATTGACATAAACAAGCACATATCCCAATGGAAACACCATTGAAGATATCCAGAGGACAAGAGACAAAATGTGGAGAAAAGCTTCAAGAAATGATGAAGCTGGACCAAGCAATGCAAATGGTGACACCCCATCCAATGGATCCGGTGACACCACCAACCCCACTTGAACTGAACAAGTAAGTATGGAACTGCACTATACCAAGTTATATTTTGCATCAATTCCATTATACAAATTGATAGATAATCAAAATCTACATGAACCAAAGATGCATATTACTTTACTTGTTACAAATCTAAGAATGCAACACCGTCGGTAAACACTTACCGAAAATCATCGGTGAAACATAATAATGAGTTGTTTACACTTACCAGGATTTGTTGGTCAACTAGTAAAAATGGTAAATTGCCAATGTAACCCGACGCCCATCGGTAAGCAAGCAAAGTTCAGAAGTTGTCGTGACAGAATACTGATATCCGTCGGTAAAAGAAGAATGGTTAAAAACTGGCCAAATGCATCATGTCTTCACCAACGATGATTTGAAATGTCCTCTCGATGAAACCTGTCTTCATGTCCTGACGAGTTGTTGAGCATTTATTGCAAAGACTTAGGTCAAAAATTCTATAAATATTCGACGAGACAAGTTCATTTTTTCACCTGCGATTTGAAGAGAAAGCAGAGCGAAAACCAATCGATTAAAGAGAAAAAAATAGAAGCGTCCCCAAATTGATTCAGCACAACAGCAAATAGATCTCTCATCACTATTGCGAATTGAAGTAAGTACCAAAGGCACCAAAAGATCTCTGTCATTGTTTTATCAAGAAAGCCCCAATTTCAAAGATACCCTAAAAACTTGAAATACAATGGCAACCACCTCAAGAATAGCTATGATGAAGAATGAGAAGAGGAATATGGTAAAATTGATCAAGAATAGTACATGTGTAGAACCAAAATATAAAATCTTCACAGAAATTGCATCGAAACCCGATGAAGCAGGCATGTTTTCAAAAATTTCACCTAGGGTTTTTCTCATAGAAGATGTTAGGTCTTATATTCACTGCAAGATTGCAGAGATAGGTGATCTTGAAATGGATGAATCTTTTCATAAGCTGTGTGATGCCGAAGGAAAACTAAAGGAAGAGAAAAAATACTTGGAGGTCAAAGGGTTAACCAATGCCTTACATTTCCTAAGGGAATTCAAAATAGAATGGATTCGGTTAGTCTTGAGCAGGATGCATGACAAAAAGCTATGGCTAGACCAACCCAAGCAAATAACCAAGGATGTTCTTCACGTTGGCACTGGTTATTTGATAACCAATAAGCCTAGGGCACACAAGCATCCATCGATGAAAGAAGTTACAAAACTCACCAATGCAGAAGGAGACAACAAAGGTATCAAAGTGAACACAATCACCGATGAAGAGCTAAAATTTGGTGCATGTGTTATTGGGTATAAAATCTTTCAGGCTAGAAGACTGAACAACATTTCTGCAACAGCAGTAAGAACAACTTACAAGATAGTAACAAAAGAAATTCAGATGGATCTGTGTGAGATCCTATTAAAACAACTTGATGAGAACATGATCAAAATCAGGTCAGCAAAAACCAACACATGTAATTTTGGATCACTTATCATGTGTACATTTTTATATTTTCAAGAATGCTTTCCTTCAGTAGGCAAAGTTGTATGGGACACTACCATACCGGTAACCCAACATATTAGTGAACTAATTAAGTCACTAGGAGACAACTTTGAGTCTGTTATGTCTGCATACTTCCTTGAGTTCAAGGAAAAGATGATGGAAAGAACTAGGATTCCTGAACAACTAGTTGAAAAACACAAAGATGAGATATGTTTTATGGCAGACATAGATTACACACATATCAAATCAGTTGTACCAAGAATGGCTTGGTTAGTGTATGAGTTAATTTTGGCCTTCTAAATCAACCACACACTTCAACATAGTCCTTCTTCACCAGGTACAGCCAAGACTGAATATGAGTTATTCATCCTGCCTGTCTGTGTGATTCGACCTGTTGC
>MU225318.1:111156-142727 GCA_018584345.1 Thuja plicata
TTTTGTGCAAGAAAATCACTGCAGCAACTTCTGTCTGCATCATAATCACTCTCTTGGTGCTCATTAAAGTCTTCCTTAAGTTGAGACAAGAAGTCTGCATTATTGTGCTGAATAGAAGACAAATCTACAGACCAAAAGGAAAAATTATTTACTAAAGATTCATCTTCATCAATCTAATGTTCATCTACTTCATCATCAGCATAATAAGATTCAGCATCATCAGTATTAGTTCTAGATTTAGCATCATCTATACTTTCAAGTTTAGATTTCTCAATTTCATCAATCCATCTTTTAACATGTTCAGATGCCTCTTCTCTAAGAGATACTGACCAATCAAGCGATTCTGGCACACACAGCTCTAAAAATAATTGCACCCACTCTAATTCTGGAAAGTCAATATCAGCTATAAGCTTATCAACTGCACTAGAAAACCTTTGATAAAACGAATATGTTGATTCCTTTTTTCTATCTCCTACCCTTTCTCTCAAAATCAATAGGGCCTTTTCTTGGATCTTTTGATCTATTAATGCAATATTCACTTTTCTACTAGCAATTTCAAGATCTTGCTTGTGAATTTCAGATCTACAAAACATATCTCCCTCTATGAGAGTTGGAATTTCCATTTGAACTATTTATTCAACAATACATTCCATTCTTGAAAAAGAATTCTATTTGATTTCAAAACCATCACTTCTTTCATGAAACCACAACATATTTATGATTTTAATAACTGAAAATCTCAACCTAGAAATATGACAAAACTTTCAATCTCTTTCCCTTTTCTTAGTGACTCATTCACCTATGAAGGGACTTTTCTTTTCAACAAATAAGAGGATTACTTGGATGAAATTTGCAGCAGCTACTCTTTTGCTTCTCGACTTGAAACACTACAAATTTAGAGCCTTTTGTGTAGCTCCATCAGGTTCTTTCTTGGTAGATTCAACATCTCCTTGCAGAGGAGAACTTTCAAACAGAAAAAGCTATTTGCATAATTCTTTTCAATTCTAGGTTCATTCTAACCAGCAAAGTCACACAGTCTTTTTCTTCCTTTCACTGCAAATAAAAACACTTCCAGGCTATTCACACATAGAGATCTGAACAAATTTTAGATTCTTTTTCTTGACACTCTTTCTTAATCAGATTTGAATATTGATTCAGCCAAGCAAGGAAACAAACGTCTTAAACTTGCTGATCTTAGACATCAAATAACAACTGATAATCAGAAATTACACTGGCACAAAACAACCAGGATTCTCCAAATTTAACAGAGTCGCCACCCACAACAAGCATGGGATTAAGATTCATAATCTGGTCCAGAAATGGACAATGAACAATTAGTCATTACAGACTTTACAAACATCCATTTCTCCCCAGCCGAGTCGCCATTTTGTTATCATTTTTTCTTGTATCCTTCAGTTCTAAAAGAGAATATGCAAAGTAGAATTGGGGATCTTAGTCCAACTCACATGAATCTGCTTCTTCATACAAATTGAGGGGCAAGAAAAGGCTAATTGATGAGGATTTGATCCTCCTTCTACTTCGAGTTCCACACACTCAGGCAGGTGCACCTAAAACATACTAAATCTGCATACATAAACACTTTCTCACTAAAACCTTTTATGCAGACATGAAAATCAGTGGATATTTCTTAGACTTATAAGATATGAGAGTTCAACTCAACCAATCTTATGCAGGATCCCACCTACATGATTTGATAAGAACTAGGAAAATGGCCAATGTGACAAAAAGGATATTCACCCTTCTTCTCTTCGAACCCAGAGGCTCAGGCAAGCTAACCTATCAGATTCACTTCTATAAGGAATCACCAAACATAATTGCACTATTCAATGCAACTTGTATATGTTTCTTCTCTTGAACAAGAAAGGAAAAATGGTTTGAATTTAATGATTTGATGATGAAACTACATAACCAGCAAAGGACCAGTGCCTTATCTATTGGGCAACAGAGTCAAACAAATATGCATTCCCAGAAAACCCCAACTTCAAACTCAAAGAACCCAAATGAAATTGCCTTACAATCCATTCTTATCATTTCAATATCTGGACATCAAATTCATGTGTTGATCCTAAACTCTCAGAAATTGCATTCAAGATTTAATCTCTCCTTGAAAGAAACTCAAAAAACAAAACCACAGCTACCTTGTAACTGGTGCATCAACATGCCTTACAAATTAACACACAAGAATTAACACCAAGCATACAAAGACATCAGACAGATATTTGAAAAGGAATTCCATCATTCTTTATTGAAATTCATCTGGAACTGAACATTGCAAAACCATGAACACAAAGAAATAAACATCAAAAGCTAGAATACTACCCAGTAGCATAATTTTCACCATCCTTCTTTACAGTGGAGAAAAAACTAGATATAGGAGAAAGGAAAAAACAAAATTCATCACCTACACTTGTCTATCCTCAGAAAATATCTGCAACTGTTCAAACAGAAACTGTGAAAATTTGATTTGTTTTTCCTTCAATTAGTCTGCAAAATCATCTCCTTCATTCCGAGACCTTTCCGGAAACATATAATAGTCCATAGTTTGGACAAGATTTGCCCTCTGAATCTTTAATTCAAACTTGCTTTCCTGTGAAAATTTCCAGTTTTGAAGTTTGAAATATTTGCATTTAAAATTAATTGTTTTTCAATAGTTTGAACTATTGAAATGAGACAAATTTAACTTTAATACTTTACCTTTACCATAATTTGTCTCATTGTAACACTTGTCACCAAGGCTTAATGGCTTATTGGTTAGATGGTGTGCATCTTTCCATTAAGCCAATAAGCAAAACCTTAGATCTTTTTGAAGTTGCACACTAGTTAACCCATTGCCATTTATGATGAATTTAATTGATTATTTCAAATATTTCATTATTTCTCCAGCATGTGACACTTGTCGCAAGGGCTTATTTGCTTATAGGTTAGATAGTGTGCATCTTTCCATTAAGCCAATAAGCAAACCCTTGGATTTTGTGGAAGATGCTCACTGGTTAACCAACTTGTTGAAAGAATTTCAAAATAAAAAATATTATGAAATCTGCACATCTCACCAAAATGCGCCAAGTGTCACCCTCTGTTTGGTCTGCAGGTCCACTTGGCGCCACTTGTCAATTTTTGATTGGTGTTTTTGAGCTGCACTGCAATTGCACTATGTGTCATCTTCTGATTGGTTTGCAAGTCCACTGGATGCCATGTGTCATCCTCTGATTCGCCCGTAAGTCCACTGGGCACCATGTGTCATCTCTTCTCTTTGTTCCAAAATAATGGGGCCTACCACACACTTAGTCTCCAACCAAGAGGCCCACTAAATGGCCTCTTGGTTCTTTCTTCACATTATAATGTAAGTGCTTTAGTATATAAATACTAAAAACTTTTGCAACACCATGCATGTGGGATATATCTCTATGCATTTTTTTAACTTCTTAGAGTTTCCAGCAAGTGCTGCTCACCAATGGCATCATTTTATGGCTTATAAATATATTCATTTGGCTCCATGTAGCTGGGCTCCCCTTCTTATGGATTCACTTTGCAATTTAGATCTCTAAAAAACTTTAAAAACCTCCTCTTTGGCTGATTTCAACATGCTCTTTGCTGTTGTTTTTTCTTTGTTTTTCAAGCTTCTTGAAAGCTTCCAGTAGTTGCTGCTCATCTATGGAACCATTTCAATGTTGTTAAAGACTTCCATATTGATCCATGGAGCTGGGCTTCCCTTCCTATGGATGCACATTTGCATTTTAGAAACTAAAAAATATTTAAAAAACTCTTTTCTAGCTTGCCGCAGGCTGCTAGTCTGCTTGTTTGGTCTTTAAAATAAAATATTTTAAAAGCCCTCTTTTGCTGGTTTCCATTTGCATTATAAATTTTATAAAAAATAATTCAATTTTCCCTCCAAAGAATTTCATTTATATCCTCTGAATACTGACGAACATTTTAAAAAACAACTTTCAAAGTTTCACAAATCGACTTTATTATTGGCGAGTAGCCTCCAAATCAACCTTTGAAAACTAACTAAATAATACTTTGCAACCATGGGGTCCGAACAGTACATTATTCTCCAGCATATGAACCATTATCATTAACTGGAATGGCTTTGAAAACACTCGGGCCCAAAGATAATAATATGCAAAGTATACTAGTTCGTTATATCCGCAATCCACAGAATTCAAACTTGTGCAAACCTTGCCAAAGGTGCCAATTAAAAAGTCATCATATCACCACTTGAAGATCTATCACTTGGAAAAATAATTCATTCATCCTCATCGAATACACATGCAAAAGGGTTTGGCCAAATTTATCCTTAGGTACAAGATGTAACTGTTCAAACTTAGCAATTCAGAAAAATAGTGTAAGCGCAAAATGTTGAATCAACATAAACTTCATCCAGATCAATCATTGAATGATTAGAAATATATGCTCTGAGACTTCACCATCAGATCAAGTAGTACACTTACATGCCATGAGAATTATTCCATGATTGGTTCTTGAAAACAAATCTCATAAAATGACCATTCAGTTTACTCCAATTCTGCTCTGTACTGCAAACTGCACAAACTGCCTCTCAATACTAACTTTGAAAACTCATCAACTGAAACCTTCATGAACTAGAATCTTCGGTATTTATTCACTCCCATAAAAGGAAAATGAATCCAAAATTAGCTCACTCAGAAAACCATAAGGTGAAAAACCAACAAACACCAAAGTCAGCCTAATACAAACATTCTGGAATAAAATAGTGAACTATGCAGAAGTCTGGTTTGGAAATGGCTTAAGAAAGTGACCGGATGGATAGGTTAAGGTCCAAGAATCTTCAGGAAAGTACACCTCCAAGTATACAATGAAAAACAACTCTCAATTCTTCTTGACCTTGAACTGGGTGCAAACTGGGAGACCTCCAAGAAGGCTACTTGGAAAACTGCATTTCATCATTTGACAAATGGATAGAAAATGCAAACGGAATGGGCTTAGCAAACTGACCAAATGAACTTGTCGTGACTTGAAGATGAAGACTCAATAATTATTTGACCTCTGCAATGGAGTACAAAAGAAATTTTTTCAATTAGGTCATTAGGTCAAAATTTACAGTCAGTCAAACAGGGCTACTCAGAATTCTGATCAATTACACAATGCATGATATCAGCAAACTACCAACTTTGAGGGATTTGAAAACTAGTTGAAACATATCAAAATGACTTAGGATTCGAAACATAGGTTCTTTGATACACATAATAAACATCTCCAAAGTGGCAGACCATGAAACTCAACAGGACACAAGATATTCAAAGACAAACTAGGCCTATTACAACAGATTGACACTTAGGCAGAAATGCAGATTTTGACAAGTGCTCAAAACAAGACATCACGAAATAACTCAAAAATTGAAATCAATGAACTGATATGTCTTCAAATGTCAAAAAAAAGGTCATTATCACTTGACATGCATGGTAGACCTCAGAATTTCATGAGGGCAAATAGGCTCAAAAAGCACTTTAGGGGGTCAAAATGCAAAATTTTAACATGGTACTTCAAAAACCCTTACTGCTTTTTTCAGTCCCAACACAGCCAACAAAAAGAAAAAGACAACAAAATTTGAAATCCACACCACCAAAGAAAAGGAAAAGGTTGTTTAGGACAAAGGCTAACTTGGATGACACTAAAGATGATGAGCCTGATGTAGTGAAGAACTTTAGAAATCAAACGGTTGATGAAGCTGCCAAATCCATTGCTACACATGGCACAATGACTGATAAAAAAATCAGACAATGGGATACATTCGACCCAGAGGATCAAAATAAAATACAAGAGGTAGTCAAAAAATCAATGATCAAGAACAAGTATGCACCTGCAGAATTTGTAAATCAAATACCTAACGAGCTAGGTAAAAGGGTATACCAACAGTGGTCATATGCCTTGCAAACAAAGAGAGAAGTAAGAGAAAGGTTACTTGTGAGATTGATGCCTCCTGAATCCAAAGTTGAAGAAATAAAAGAAGTACTAAAGAAACACTCAAGTAAATTTGTAGCCAAAATAAGGGCATACAGAGTACTAGAGAATAAGTTTATAGAACTAGATTCAATGACAAAAACTAAATGGAGACAACTCATGGATCTACCGGCAGAGTCAACAAGTGGTGATAAATAATTACTTCTCACAAACACACCTCACAGAGAGGAGACAGATAATGCAAGTCCTCAGCATATTGCTCTGGACAATCAAGAAAGTGATGATGAGCCTATTAACTTAGATACAGTCATGGATGATAATATCCAAGATATCACTAACTATGATTCTGATAATGATCCAAAGAAGAAAGATGATGTAATATTTATCACACTTAAGGATCAAGAACAACAACAAATCTTGAAGACATCAGATCGTACAATAATTGATGTTGCTGATGAGTCAGTACAAGACACTTTAGTCTTGAACTCAAAAGTACAAGACCCTGCAGAAGACATACAAAAAGATGAGGATGTCACTGCTAACAAGGCTCTAACTGACAAGCAGGACACCAATATTGACAAAGCCCAAGCCACAACTCAAAGTAACATGCATGTCGTAATGAAGGCAATAAACATACTAGAGGGCAATGAGGGATCAAATGAAAAGGAAATAAGCACACCCGAGGACAAGGGTGATGGAGAAGCCAAAGAAACAACAGATAAAACTGTAGAGCAAGCTGCAACTGATGATCAGAAAGATACTTCTACTGATCAGAATAAGGAACAAACTCAAAAGGAAATAGGGGAAAAACCAACAGAGAAAGGTGAAGAACGAAATAAGGATGAGTTGGAGAAGAAATTAGGAGCACGTTCTACAGAAACACCCAAGGTTAATGAAGAGACGTCTTCACATAATCGACAGGTGCCCACTGAGCAGAAGACACAAGATGCATCCTCTACAAAACCTTCACCAAGTAATTCAGAACGGACAAATGAACTAGCTATGGTAGTTCATACATCTACATCCCCTCAAATCTCAAAGAAGAAGAAAGGAAAGAATAAGAATCCAGTAACTCTAGATGAAATCATTGAGATTCCAGTAGGTGATCCAAGAACATTGGATCCAACTGCATTAACAAAATATCCAAAGATCTGTGAAAGAAAAGCTATTCAAGACAAACTAAAGAGAGCAGCAAAATAGACCAAGGTATTGGAAATAGCAAGAAATATACTTCAACAGATTGTGTAGACCTCTAAAATCGTCCTTATATTAATTTAATTAATATTCCCATAACATTATAGTTAATTTTAATTAATTATATTTGTTATATTCTTCTGTCTATTTAATTAAATTTATTTAATTAAATATGATTCACTTTCCTTATTTTTTGAATTTAATTTAAATACTACCCCTTTTAATGTATTAAATCTTATTTAATACATTTCCCTCATTAATTCCCTTTAAATAAATTTTTAATTTATTTATTCCTCCACATGACTTAAATTCTACTAAACCAAATTAATCTAAATTTTAAATTTAGATTAAGCTAATTTGAACCTAGATCCTACCCTACCTCACATCACTCTCACCAAATAAACCTATTCACTAATTAACTAAGGTTAATTAGGCTAATTTCTTGATTCCTACAACAATTAGTCATAATTATTTGCTCACACATGTGTGAGCAAATTTTCAAAAATACACTTTTTCAAATAATCCTTATTTGGTGCCAACAAAGTTTCTTACACCCATGATGACACCTTCTTACACTTTCCAAAAATGTTTCATTGGACTAAAACTCTTACACCCTCTTACACTCTCTTACAAGATCCTTCACATGTGTACTTTAAGTACACTTTGACCCATCACATCCAAAGTTGCTCACACATGTGTGAGCAAAGTGGGCCTCTTGCATGGCTTATGCTTCCCTCATGTGGCACCTATGTGGATGCCACATGAGCTCCACCTCATCCAAGCTCTCTCTCTCTCTCTCCTCCAAAAACTCTATAAATAGAGGCCTTTGTCAAGAGAAAATCATCTCCCTTTTATGCATTGTTATCATGTTAGTTTGATTTTAGAGCATTTAGCATTTTCATAGAAAGCTTATTGTTTAGTTCATGTTTAGTTCATTTTGGTAATCTAGATATCACATCTTAGGACATAATTGAATGAATCTTATTTAGTTTTGTTTCATCTTGCATATCAATCTAGTTTAATCTTTACATCTATATAGTCATGGTGGTGGCTTGAGACAAGTTCCTCATACTTGCTCTTGATTTCTTCACTCCTTAGCTTGCATCTTCAATCAATCAAGTGGGATTTTAGTATTGTGTTAGGAGAGCACACCCACAAACTTCTCTAAGAGCAAATCAACAAGGCATTAGGTGCCCTTGTTTAGCTCATCGGAGGTCATGATAGGATCCTTTGTTTTAGAGTATGTTTAGACATGTTAAGTATGCTTATTTGATGTATTTCTCTAACATTTGCATGTTTGAGCATGCTCCCAACAGGTTAGATTCTAACATGTATATTTTGGCAAACCTGGTGGGACCCATGTCCCTTCTTTTCTAATGTTTTTTGCAGATTTTCCGCGGTTCAAAAAAATTTCACGCAGCCCCGTCTCTGTTCTGGATTCGCCATCTCCACAGATCGTCGTCTCTGCTCCTCGGTCGTCTATGAAACCCGGTCGTCTGCGCCAATATCTCACCGTCTCTTGCTGTTAAAAAAACAAACTTATAACACTGTGGTTTTAAATTGTTTTTATCAACTTTTTAGCATTTTTAACTCTCAATTTTTTGACAGTAACACAGTTTTTAGGAGTTAAATGTTGTCTGGTTTGGTAAAAATATTATTTTTAAGTTTGGCTAAGTCTGTTATTTTTAACAGAATCTGACAGTGTGTTTTTTGCTGTCTGTGCAGGTATATCACTGTTTCTGCAGATCGTCGTCTGCGCAGATCACCGTCTACGAGACTTCATCGTCTACGCATTTTTCTGCAACATTTAATATCTGAGATTTCAAACTACTAATGAATTTCATGCAAGTCCCCTAATAATTCTTAACAGATTATTAAAATGAACTTGTACGATTAATCATTTGTCTTGGAATGTATGTTGTTTAAAATGAAAACTCACTCAATCTTGAATGTTAAAGGAATGAACCTCACTAATCTTGAATGACATAAGGTAAATGAACACACATTTCCAAGCTTTCTCTTTGCTGTGTGGGAAATAAATTGAACATGAATGATTAACCATACTATTGTGTCTTTTACTTAGATAGAAAAACACATATTTTCTTTAATAGATTCAATTTAGAATGAACATTTCTTGGTGTGTTTGAAGAAGTGTTTCTCAATGCTTCTTTTGAGCTATATGTCATTAGATTAAAACCCTTTAAAAATACGTGACGCTATGATTAAGTTATAGTTGTATCCTCTCCCCTCATCTTCACATATCTTGGGTGAAGAGAAAGCTTAGCTTAATCAAGCTTCTAGAGAGGCCTGCCTAGAGGGTGTGTTTCCCCTTTAGAGGATGACCTCAAACCGGTAATCCCTTCGGCCAGTATAGAAATAAAGTGTGACCCAAAGTTCCTCTTTATCCCTTCAAGCTCGAGCGGGTCGTGTTCAATGGTAGTCCATACTAAGTGAATATCCTCAGCATATTGGCATGGTTGAACTAGAGACTTAAGTGTCTTACGTCATACAAACCGATTACGGGGACGCCATGAACCCTTGCTAGCAACTTTAAATTAGTAGCCTACCCAATTCACCTCTAAACGGTGACTTATTATAGTGCAAGGGGAGGTAATATTCTCCCCCAAGATTCCCATCATACATTTTTCAGGGTATTATGTTGCGAAAGAGATCTTCGTAGCATGACAACAATACCTAGAAAAAGGCAAAAACATGGGTGCCCTTCCAGGGGTGACATTTTTTTGTGAGCTAAAGGACTATCAAGCAATGGGCCTATAATATTTCATGCGAAGCCAAATTCCTAAGGTAGCTACTATTTGAACTGTCTTCGTTGTGCTAGACCCAGTAAAAATATAAGAGGCTCGAAAGAGTCACTTGAACATACTCAAACAAGATCCTACAATTTAAAATCAAGGTTTCATAATGTCATATTTGCTAGTATCCCTCAAGGTTGCTTTGTCCCTTGTTGGATTGTTTTGAGACGTGTGTGTGTTATTTTCTAGTTTGCATGTGCTAAAATCAGTTCTTTCCATTGAACAAATTTGCCCAAAATCAGACTAAAGGTTAAAAATCTGTCCAAAATTTCAACACACTGCCTTAGCCACAGTCGGTCGTCTCTGCTCTGGATCCGCTATCTGCACAGATTACCATTTTCATAGATCATCGTCTGTGAAGATCATCGGCTACATCTAAGACTGTCGTCTCCACTTTAAAACAGTGAGCTTCAAAATTTGTTAAGATATTCAAAATCTGACCTTTTAGAGGACCCTGGAACCATTTATCCTAGGTCATTCATGCATTCAGCTAAAATCAAATTTTCCATGACATGACCAATTTCAAGAAACATAAGAAGGTTAAGCTTCCAACACCTCCAGTCTATAGAGAGAAAAAGGAAACCACCCATAAATTCAAGGAATACCAACATATTGCAACATTTATCAAGCAAGAGATTGAACATCATGAGAAAATTGACAAAATCCTCTATAATAACAAAGTTTGCAATTTTATGGCCAATTTTTCCATCAATAGTGCTTTTTTGCCATTAAATGATATGATTTGATAACATCTTGCTTCTGGATCATTCTTCCATTCTTCTATCATCATTCTTCCTTCTCTTGGAGTATTAGATCAAACCATCAAATCAATCCTTTAGATTGAAAGACCTTAATCAAAGTATTACAAACCTTCATCCTCAAACAAACACAACATTGCTTGTAGACCATCAGTCCATCTCAAGTATTTTAAATCCCTTAGTGATGTCCCATTTTTCTTGAGATCACAAATCCATCTTCAAGTAGAACAGGTGTTACTTTAAATCCTTTTGTGTTTGTATCATCATAAGGTTTTGACATGCTTAGGTTTTGTTCCAAAAACCTTTAAATCAATTATCAATCAATCAATTCTCAATCAATCAAATCCAATTAAATTCAAGATCAAAGATCTTTTCTCCATTTCATTTCTTACATCTCCTTGTCTTCCATTCTTCTAAATCCACCATTGTATGGTTGTCACTCGATCCCAAGCTAGAAACATGAGGTGAACAACATTCAACATCGTTACCCGTGAGGAGAATCCATTTGCCACTCAATACTTTCAAGGAACTGGGGTACAAGCTGAGGAATTTCTAGGAGAAACTAAATTAGTGGACCAAGAAGAAAGACCCACCCAAGTGAATGACTTCCTTAGAGACCCATACAACTTGGAAATGGTTGAGAAGGCCATTATGCATAACAGTGATGAAATATTCTTGAATCTTATTCATAATGGTGTCACGGTTCCTGTTGACTTCGATGAAATACTTCTTACCCAAAATGTCACCAAAGCCATTACTGCCGCTACTACAGCCATGGCTTCTACTTCAAATGCTACATCATCACGTGACACTGGTAAAGGACCTATTAGTGAACCTCCCACATCAGTACCTATATCAGCACCTGTGTCAACAACTGCATCAATACCTCAATTGACACCTGAACAAATTCAACAAATCCTAAGTGCCTTGCCAAACAATACTGCTCACAATAGCACTCAAACAATGAAAACTCAAGGATTGAGTGCTAATTTCAACAACATAGAGCAGGTTTCTATGCCCTTATACACATCATACTTATTTCAAACAACAGGGATGAAGACATCTGCAACTAACACATCTCGAGCCTATCAGTATATACCTCCTCATACTATTGGTATGACCTCCACGGGCTTTTCAGCTGCACAATTTGGAGGAGGTGGAGGTTATGTACCCCCATTTTTTACACAAAATACTCCAGACTTTACCCAACAATTAAATGAGCTTAAGAACATTGTACAAGGCTTACAGAATGGGGGCAAGAAGGAGTTTTCTTTTGAAGAGATTTGTCCCTATCCGTTTGACAAGTCTATCACAATGCAACCATTCCCGCCAAACTTTGAGATGCCTAAATTTGAGAAATATAAAGGTGAAACATGTCCTCTATAACGTCTCAAAGTGTTTTACATTATGTGTCAAGAGTTTGCCTATAATGAGAATTACTTAAAAATATTCTTCACTAGGAGTCTTGGAGGCGCAGCCTTGGAATGGTTCATGGCCCTTCCTTATGGGTCAATCTCTACTTTCTTTGATCTTGTAGAGAAGTTTTTTGGACAATATTCATATAACATTGAGCATCAAGCAACCCTCAGTGATTTGTGCAATACTAAACAAAAGAATGGAGAAACCTTTGCTAGTTTCTTACAATGATGGAGACATATTACAAATTGCATGCCATGGAAAATACCTGATAGTCACTTAATTGACATCTTCACAAAGAATTTGATCTCTGAGATGTCTTTCCAAATGAAAATGGCTTCACCTGACATCTTTGAATCCCTTGTTAAGAAGGGAAAAGACATTGAAGATGGCCTTTTGCAAAGAGGTAGCATCAAACGTTATACTCCTTCCAATAATGATAAACCAAAATTTTGGAGTAAAAACAAAGGAGTTGTCAATGATGGAGTGAATGATGCCAAGCATGTCCAAAATGTCCAAGCATCCAACAATAACAATCAAAACAATCACAATAACAATCAAAATCAAAATCAGAATCGTAACAATCAAAACCAAAATTAGAATCAGAACAATTAGAGTCAAAAAAGATAATCAGAATCAGAACAACAATCAACAATCGCGCAATCAATCATTCTTGTTTCCTTGTAACAAATACAACAATAATAACAACAACAACAATAATAATGACAATCGACAACGGTGACAGTTCACAGTTTTGGCAGAACCTCTTGATGTGATCTTCAAACAACTGGTCGATCAAGGAATGATAATCTACCCAAATACTCGACCTTTTGTTGAGAATCAACCTAAAAATGTTTGGTATAGAGATAATGAGTATTGTGATTATAATTGCATCACAGGGCATGATACCAAGAAATGCATGAAGCTTAGGCACTTTGTGCAAGATCTCATTGAGGATGGGAAAATTGAAGTTGAAGGTCAGAATGCATCCTCATCTAATGCAAAACTCAAAGTCTACAATCAGCCTTTCCCACCTCACAATCAAAACAATGCATCAAATGCAATCCCATATGACTATTCTACCAATACTATTATAGGACATGATCGAACATGTGGGAGTTTAAGTGAAAATGATATCTTTGGGTTTGACTCTCTTTGTGGCCGCACTGAAGAATCTGACATGCATGTTAATACCATAATCCTTAAAGCTACTGATTGTAATGCTACTACACGTAGACCTAGAGTCACTTTCCAAGCTGCTGATAAACCTTCTACATCTGCAAATCCACTAGCTGCACCATCTACTACTACTTGACCTACTTCACACTTTGACTTAATGGCCCAGCTATGAAAGACACCTGCACAGATATTTATTCTAGAGCTCCTGAAAACTATGCCAATTCATAGATAAATCCTTGATAAAGCTCTAAATGAATCCCATGTCCTTGAGAACATCAACGCTGCATAATTCAAAGCTATGATAGGGAACCTAGCTGCACAAGAACATCTAGTCTTCACTGATAAGGACTTTGGTAGTCCTGATTCTCATCATAATAAGTCCCTCCATATAGAAGGCAAAATCTGCTCCACAAGAGTAAAATGAGTCCTCATAGATGGTGGGTCTGGCTTAAATTTGTGCACATTGAAAATGAATTGTAATATCGGTCTTTCTGAGGACCTCATTGATGCAGACAAACAAATCATGATAAAAGCCTATGATGATCGTGAACAAGAAAGCAAGGGTTTGATCACACTACCCTTACAAGCGGGCCTGACCCTGATTGAAACTATTTGCCATGTACTGGATCTAGATCTACCTTATAACATCTTGCTGGGACATCCATGGATACACGCTATCAAAGGTGTACCCTCTACTTATCATCAATGTCTAAAGTTCCCACATCATGGTAGAGAAATCACAATTCCTAGAGATCATGAGCCCTTTCAATACTGCAAGAGATTGGAAGGAAAACAAGCTAACTAATATTCATTGAATGAATTTGGTCAACATTTCAATCAAGAAACCCCTATTTCAAACACTCCACCAGTTCTAGAAAAGACATCAAAAACACCAACTGAACAATCCAAAGGAAAGGAAAAAGTTACTGAAGACAAGGCTATTGAAGACAAACCCTACTCATCTGAAGCAAAGGCCACATTTATGGATCAAGGCATGGGAGAGTATAAATTTTAAAGTGCTATATGTATTGGGAAACTCTCTTTGTCTCTAAATTCTTATGGAAGACCATCACCATTACCCCTCTCCAAAGATAAAAGACTTATGCACTGCAAATCAACTATTTTTGAACATTGGGGGTCCCTATCAAATGAACACATGGAATACAGTGTCCTTGATTGGCTCTATAATGATGAAGAAGAACGACCTGTAATTTTCTCCAAAGGAAAGTATCCTAAGGTTACTCCCATTGTTGAAAGCATGGGATATCATGGTACTGGCCTTGGAGCTAATGAAACAGGTAAGAAGAAGATCATAACAGCCAATGACTATCCTAAAGGACACGGATTGGGTTCCGTAGAGACCAAGACTAACTTCGCTAAAGATTATTGTCTAGCTGCCTCAGATTCAGACACTAAGGAAGATTTCTTTGAAATTTCTTTCCACTACATTGAAGATGATCTAAATTAAAATCACCATGTCTTCACTATCACCCAAGTTGACCTTTCATCCCCTTGTCTACCCCTTACAAATCCTGAGTTAATTGATTGGGATCAGCAAGACTCACCACCAGCTTTGGACGTGTATGATTCAGATGAGGCAATTTTAGCCCTCTTTGGACTTAAGAATCTCTGAGAGTACAAACATCAGATACACTATAGTGAAAAATCCTACTTTGGTAGCCAAGTCAACTCTCTCAATCGCAAAAATGAAAAAGAAAATTAAAAAAATAAAAATAAAAATACATCCTCTTGTGAAAACCTCTCGCAAGCACCTTTGGATGAAGAAAAAGATAAAATAAAGGATGCTTCCTCTAGTGAAAACCTTTCTAAGGTGCTAGAGGAGGGAGAGGTTGAATTTTTGTTTATATCTTCAGAACCAGAAGTGTCCCCTATGATCATTGAAGATACTATTTCAATCAACCTAGGCACAGAAAAAGATCCACACATCACCTACATTGCAGTTTCTCTCAGCGATCAAGAAAAGAAAGACATGACAACATTCTTGCATAAACACAAAATCAACTTTTCCTAGATGTAAAAACACATGCCCAAGATCAATACAAATATTTTCATGCATCATCTTTCCATAGATCCAAGTGTAAAACCTGTTAGGCAAAAAATTTGCAAGATGCATCCGCGGGTCGCATTGGTAGTCAAAGTAAAGCTTCAAAAGATGCTAGACGCTAAAGTAATTAGACCAATTGATTATCCTGAATGGGTTTCTAATATTGTACCAGTAGGTAAGCCTACTAGGGGCATTCACATCTGCACTGATTTCAAAGACCTAAATCTTGCATGTCCCAAGGATGATTTTCCACTCCCAAATATTGACATTATAGTGGATTTGACGGCAGGACATGAAATGTTGTCACTTATGGATGGTTTCTCAGGTTACAATCAGATTAGGATAGCACCAGAATACCAGCACATAACCACATTCACAATGCCTTGGGGTACCTTCTGTTATTAGGTGATGCCTTTTGGCCTTAAAAATGTCAGAGCCACTTATCAGCGAGCAATGACTACCATCTTTCATGACATTTTGCATGTCATCGTGGAAGATTATGTGGATGATCTTTTAGGAAAATCCAAAACAAGGGAATCACATATTCCTATCCTCACTACCATCTTTGAGTGATTGGAGAAGTATGAGCTTAGTCTAAATCCTAAGAAGTGTGTCTTTGGAGTACAATCTGGTAAGCTGTTGGGATACATTGTGTCAAGGCGTGGAATAGAAGTGGATCCAAAGAAAGTGAAAGTAATCCTAGAGATGCCACCACCCAAAATATTGAAGCAATTACGTAGTTTACAGGGAAAACTACAATCAATCAAAAGATTCATGTCACAACTAGCAGATAAGGTGCATCCATTCTCCCATCTCCTACGCAAGAATATCAAGTTCCAGTGGGATTGTTTGTGTCAAAATGCATTTGAGAAAATAAAAGGCTATCTAGCTAGTCCCCCTATGTTGGTACCACCTATTTCTGGTCGTCCTCTGATTTTGTATATATCTTCTACAAAAGTTGCATTGGGAGCCCTCCTGGCACAATTGGATGATACCGGCAAAGAGCGAGCAATTTACTATCTCAACAAGACTCTTATTAGCTGAGTTGAATTATTCCCTAATTGAGAAGGCATGTTTGGCCATTGTTTTCTCTACACAGAAACTATGAAATTATATGCTTAATCATAAGATTCATCTTGTTGCCAAAATTGATCCACTCAAATATCTCCTGGTACGTGCTTCTTTTACTGGTTGTACAGCAAAATGGGTCATGATTCTTAGTGAGTTTAACATTGTTTATGTGGATTGAAAAGCTATCAAAGGACAAGTAATTGTAGATCAGTTAGTTGAAGCACCTGTTGATGGTAAACATCCTCTGATCACAAATTTTCTAGATGAATCAGTCCTTAATCTTTCCCCAAGTCCACCATGGAAGCTTTATTTTGATGGATCCTTCACTCATAAAGGATCGAGGGCAAGAATCTTGTTTGTTACACCAAAAGGGGATCTCATCCCCAAATCTTCCAAATTATAGTTTCCTTGTACGAACAACATTGCAGAATATGAAGCCCTTGTACTTAAACTTTGACAAGCCATACAATGGAAGATTCTCACTTTATTGGTGCTCGGTGATTTATAGTTGGTTATCAAACAAGTTATGGATGAATATCAAATGAAGGATGACAAGTTACTTCCCTATCGTCGTACAGTTGAAGAGCTCAAAATGCATTTCACTGAGTTGATCTTCCAACAGATCCCTCGCATGAACAAAAAAGCAACAGATGCCATGGCAACAATTGGGTCCTTGATCACTATGCCAGAACACAGCGCACGGTGTGAGTTTCTTGTTGAGAATCTTACGGTCCCTACCTATGACAAACCAAATTCTGAAATGGTGTGTGAAATTGCTGATCCCAATTCCCCATGGTACCAAGAAGTGTATTCCTACCTACATGATGGACATACCCCACTTACTTTAACCCCCAACCAACTTAAAACCTTCATTCGCCGCACTTTCTGATACACAATCCTTGCTGATACCCTCTTTCGAAAGCATTTTGATGGAACTCTTTTAAGGTGTCTGAATTCTGATGAAGCACAAACGTCTTTGGAGGAGGTACATCAAGGAATCTATGGGGCTCACTCTAGTGGACTTACTTTGGCCTAGAAGTTATTACGCATTGGATATTACTGGCCTACTATTGAGCAGGATGCCTATATTAACTATGTGAAGAAGTGTGTGCCTTGCAGTAGCATGACGATTTGATACACGCTCCCTCCCAATCCCTCCAACCCACCATCACCCCTTGCCCCTTTTCACGCTGGGGTCTTGACCTCGTTGGCCAAATTTTTCCTAATTATTCCAATGGCCATAAATACATCCTTGCTGCTACAGAGTACTTTACCAAGTGGGTCGAAGCTGTCCCTCTCACCTACACTACTAGAAAATAGATTTCAAAGTTTATTTTGAACTATCTTATTTGTCGCTATGGCATTCCTCAGGACATTTTTACTAATAACGGAGGACCTTTCAAGAACAAGGATGTCATAGAGCTATGTAGGAAATTCATCATTACCCACCATACCTCTTCCAAGTACTTTCCATAAAGAAATGGTCAAGCTAAGGCTACGAATAAAACCATCCTCAGAATCCTCAAGAAAACAATCGATGAAGCTGGTCATGATTAGCACCTTCACCTCAACCTTTCCCTATGGGCTTACCGCACCTCCATTAGAACCCCCACAGGAGCCACTCCCTTTGCCCTTGTTTATGGTACTGAGGCTATTCTACCCATTGAAATTGAGCTCCCTTCCCTCATAACTTCTCTCAAGAATCTGTTGTCCGTAGAAGAATATCAAGTTGCCCGCTTGCAAGAGCTAGAAATCCTTGATGAGAGATGCCTCAATGCCTTAGACCACCTCTGTGTGTATCAAGATTTCCTTCGCCTTTAGTTCAAAAAATGGATCAAGCCTCGTCAGTTTGAGGTTGGTGATCTTGTCCTGCAACATAATATGAAGAACCTCCAGAACCATGAAAAGAAAGGGAAGTTTGAACCTAATTGGTTGGGTCCCTTTATTGTCACAGAAAAATATGGTTTAGGCGCTTATCAGATTGCAACACCAGAGGGAGATCCACTCCCTGATCCTATAAATATTGTACATCTCAAGTGCTTCTATGCTTGATCAGTCAGTAGTCTAGTTTACAGTAGAAATCTTCAAAAAACCAAAAAAGCAGAAAAGCAGAAAATCTAAAAACATTCAAAAAGCAAGCAAAAAAAAATTAAAAAAGCATAAAAAATACAAAATCTTGAAAAGAATATCAAAAAAAAGAGAAAGAGAAATTAATCCGTCCATCTGTTAAAACCACTTCGGTGGCGCAATGGATAAGTACCATGGTGAAAACCTATTTCAGGTGCCATGTGTAGTCAGATCCACCATCGGTTTCCACCATGTGTCTATACAACTTGCATTGTCTTTCATAATAAGAGTCACTACCCATATCTGTGTAGGTAGTTCTTTGACCATCTTTCCGCTTTCACAATAAATATTCTTGTACGACTAAGCTTACCAAATCAAATACTGAGCTTTGTTCTAGACACAGTGATCGCAAATATTTTACACCAAATCAATAGACCGGTTGATTTTCCTAATGATCATTCTATTCACAAGCAATTGCCAGTGAATTCCCATTTTTATCAATCAAATATTTGGCCCATCAGGATGCATCCTTCCGATGTTGGTTTTTTATCAATCCTCACATCAAAATTGTTCATGGCAAGAACTTTTGGACTGAATAACCACTTGTTCAGGATGCCTTTTTGTTGATTTTATCTTGTGTTTTACTATGTTCTTATCATGACAGTCTCGATCTTTTATATCTTGGTTCATTGTGGTGAGTATATGGTGAAATACGTGTCATTTTTGGTATGATCTGCTTGTCATAGTTTGTTAGTGCATTTATGTTTTGATATTTGGTTATGATTGTGTATGCCTTATTGGGGGCAGGATTCATGCATCTCAAATCCCTCAAAAAGATCTAGATGTACTGCGCATCCTCATGAGTAATATTTCATAAAATTCCTCATACCTAATATCTTGCATTCTTGTTCCTAACAACCTATTTTTCTGAGAGTCTAGTCCACGCAAAGGAACCATGTCACTTGTGTTTTCTATCACATGGTGCATAACTCCTTTTGCAATATCAAACTAGGGTGTGCTCTCCAACATTAACACAGTATAAATCCCACTGTTATCATGTAGTTAGGATTGCATTTTAGCTAGGTCATATTGCATTGTGATTTTTCTCTTGGCAAAGGTTTCTATTTATCCCCCCTATTCGGTCACCAAAGTGATTTTATCAGACCTATTTGATACACACAAAATAGTGTCCTCATATGTCTCATATTGCATCCATTCCTTACAGTTGCATTGTCCATTTATATTCATTATCATTATTCATTATTAGTTGCATTGTCCATTTAGATTCATTATCATTATTCATTATCAGTTGCATTGTTCATTTAGATTCATTAATCATTATTCATTTTTAATTGCATTTTTACTCCATTTATTAATCATTATTCATTAGCGATTGTATTGTTACGACATTCATTCATTAAGGTTGTATTTAGTTTCGTTACACATTTTATTTATCATTCATTTAGTTATATTTTTACTTCATTTTAATCATTATTTATTACCATTGCATATAATTACATTTCATTCATTTAGTTGCATTGCTAAATCCTTAACATTTTTAGGATTCATTCATTTCACAAATCATATATACATTTATGCACCATCATGTTATATCATCACATTACATCAAAATATCCATCTATAAGCATTAACACATTACATCTAACATCTATATATATATGCATCTCATCCCTGCATCACAAATACGTTAGCATCATCATCATCATCATCATATATATATATATATATATATATATATATATATATATATATATATCATCCTGCATGTCAGTCATAAACATCATATAACATATGTAATATAACATCATAGTGCATCCATACATCCTGCATAAACATTACATCATATAACATCATCATATAGAATCATAAACGTCCATAAATCAAAGTCCAATAGTCTCAAAGTCTATGTATATATCTCAAAAGTGTAAATATCATACATCATGTGTCAAAAATGTGTATCCAAAATAGTCTGAAAGAATCATGGTGGTGGCCGCGATGGTCTTGCACCACTGCTGGGACATGGTGGTAACCCCATTGATCCCTATGACCCTCGTCCAGTACTCTCTATTTGAGCTCTCTTAGAGTATGCAGGCTGTCGTGCCTCCTCTGGCACTGTGCCATAGTAGAGCCCCATGTAATATGTGGTCTCTCAGCCTCTCTGTCCTGCCTCCCTCTGTGCCGCCATGGCATCCGTCATCATCTGTCCAACTCCTGCAGCCCTACCTGCTAGCCGCGCTATATCACGGTTTGCCCTATAATCCTTTGCATGTCTCCATGCTAGATCTCACTCTACTATAAGAACTGCTATCTGCGCTATCATTGCTGCCAGCTCCTCATCACGATCCATGTGCTCCTTAATGATAGAGAACTCTCCGTTGTACACCCGAGCCTGTAATATGTCTAGTGCTCTCTGAGCACTATCTCCCTAAGCAGTCTCTGCTGTCAGCTCTCCCTATACCCGGGCTACCTCTATCTGTAGGCTGCTGGCTATAGCCTGTCTTGTAGAAAGTAATCCCTACAACCACTGGATCTCAGCCTGTACGCTCACCTTAGTCACCTAAGATGTTGCTAATAAACCCTGTACTCTACCCAGCTCGGTCCGCAGGCTATCTCGCTCTGCTATGACTGTGTCATATGTATCTTGGGCTACATAGCCCACTGGTGGTACATTTCCCTGTCTAGGTGGCCCATGTGGCCCCTGTCCCTATCCCGGTGGCCCTAGTGGCCCCTGTGGATCCTATACCTATACGTCGGGAATGATGGGTGGCTGCCCTCTTATGGGTATCTATACCTATCCCCTCCACCTTGGTGCTACAACCCTAGGCTAGACTCTCCTCCCATCGGCCACTCCTCCATCCCCTCCCTCTTCATCATCATCATCCTCCCCTCCTCCATCCCCTCTGCCCCCTAGCTGCTCATCCTCCTGTACAATCCCTGGGACCGTCAATTTAATCAGCCTATGAGCAAGCCACCACTAAGCATATGCGGGCACTACTCCTGCGTCCTACAATGAATCTCAATCCCTGATCCATGGGACCTCGATAATCCCCATGAAAGACACTCGCGCTATGTGCAGATCTGCACCTATGCCCCAAACGCTCCCCACCTCTCAGGTCACCAGTGGATGAGGGAACCCATCTGGGACTGCCTCCTAGATCTGCCACATCTGTCATCGTACTCTAGATGGCATGTACCTAGAGATCATATAGGTCATCCTCCCAATCAGCTAGCAATCGATCTGAATAAACCTCATATAGTATGAGTCATAAAAATCATCCTCTGCATATCCACCCTACTGCGGGATCTCATGACCCCAGGCCTCGCACCTTGCATAGGGTGCCAACTGAATATTCCCCATCTCATCAAGCCTCTGTCGCTAGTATCCAACTGAATTTGTGGCCTCATAGCTAATGGGTGGCCTGTACCTACATGCAAATGGCTCGTAAGCCTCTCTAGTCTTTTGGGTCCTAATCGGTCGAATGACCACAATATGCTCCCACACCCATACAAGAAGCAGCGTGCAACCTAGCCCTAGCACCCTACCCTTGCGGTAGGTGCACATGTGAATATCATAGTATAACTGGCCCAAAATGGTGTGACCCCTAGCAATATTGGTCTCCATCCTCAACCATACTTCTTAGCACTCGTGCGCAACCCATAGGGAACCCTTGCCTGCATGATCAGGCATAAGTCGCCCCCCTATCAGCCCTGTTAAGTATAGGGTTACTCGCTGCAACCGCGGCTCCATCTCCATTTCCCCCTTCTAGGACATCCACTATCATATGGTAGTCATATCTACATATCACCAACCAAAATCCATGTCCATATAGGGCTCTGAGCCCTCAACATAGTACTCGGGTATCAGCCCCTGAATCGGCACTCTGTAAATCCTCTATATGTCATGGAGTGTGATAGTCGCTTCCCCTATAGGGAAGTGAAAGCTATAAGTGGTACTATCCCACCTCTCTATCAAAGCATACATGAGTGCATTATGCGCTCGCAGATGTGGCCAATGTTGTACGTGCTCTAGTCCGCATAGCATAACCAACCCCCACTCAGCCACCGTCAACTGCTGCTCCAGCTCCATGGTCGCTGGATAGCACTCCCTTGCTCGGAAAGTGATTGTCTCCTCCTGCATTCAACAAGAAAATTTCAGCAATCAGATAGCATTCTGGGGCATAGAAAAATTCCCCAGGCCTGTCTGAGGCATCAAAAAATGCTCCCAGACCCTTGTCTTACCTTGTATTCCTATTTTTCTTCTATTTTTGGGTTAATCTGTGCAGATGGTGATTGACCCTCGCAGACGGTGGACTTTTGCAATCACCAGTCTGCGGAGCTGGTGGATCTTCGTAGACGCCAATCTGCAGAGATGGCAGTTTTCATTGCCGCCTCTTTGCCACGCAGACGGTGGAGTCTTAACTCCGCCGTCTCCGCTGTGCATTTTCCCTCCTCCCCTGCACTCACAGACGGAGATCGGTCGATCTCCGTCTGTGCAGACGTCGATCATAGATTGGTTGTCTATGAGGATAATGGTCTGTCGATCGTCATCTATGCAGATGGTGGTCAGGCGACTGCCGTCTGCACTGCGTGCTGACTTTTGAGTGCATTAATGACTCCCTACCAACCTATGAAAGCATTAAATGCATAATTAATAGAGTGGTAGTCAAATACTCACCGGTGATCCTGCATCTGCTGGCCGCTGGTGCACCCAGATGTGCTCTCCAAGTTGTGCTCTCTCTCATTGTGCTGTCATCGCTCTCTTCTTCTTCTCTTTTTTTTCTCTTTGTGAGTGAAAATGACTTGTCTACGGGCCCCGGTGGACTATTTATACCTCTTGGGACCCGTTTCTTCCGTCTGTCTCCCCATTCCCCATTCTGGTCCTTATTTTTCCTCCATTTTCCTTGGACACGCCATGCAATTGGTCTTCTTTCCTTGTTTTCCTGCCTTTTTTAAGAATTTTTTATTAAAAAATTATATTTTTTCCTATTATTTTCTCGAGGGGGCACACTCCTCCGCTCTTGCTGCCGTAGGTTTTTTCTGAACTCTCTGGGGCATTTTATTTTCTTTTCTTTGATGCGATGTCACTTTCAACGCTACATCAAAGAGGGGCAAAATGCAGACGTCTAAAATCGTCCTTATATTAATTTAATTAATATTCCTATAATATTATAGTTAATTTTAATTAATTATATTTGTTATATTCTTCTATCTATTTAATTAAATTTATTTACTTAAATATGATTCACTTTCCTTAGTATTTGAATTTACTTTAAATACTACCCCTTTTAATGTATTAAATCTTATTTAATACATTTCCCTCATTAATTTCCTTTAAATAAATTTTTAATTTATTTATTCCTCCACATGACTTAAATTCTACTAAATAAAATTAATCTAAATTTTAAATTTAGATTAAGTTAATTTGAACCTAGATCCTACCCTACCTCACATCACTTTCACCAAATAAACCTATTCACTAATTAACTAAGGTTAATTAGGCTAATTTCTTGATTCCTACAACAATTAGTCCTAATTATTTTCTCACACATGTGTGAGCAAATTTCCAAAAATACACTTTTTCAAATAATCCTTATTTGGTGCCAACAAGGTTTATTACACCCATGATGACACCTTCTTACACTTTTAAAAAATGTTTCATTGGACTAAAACTCTTACACCCTCTTACACTCTCTTACAAGATCCTTCACATGTATACTTTAAGTACACGTTGACCCATCACATCCAAATTTTCTCACACATGTGTGAGCAAAGTGGGCCTCTTGCATGGCTTATGTGTCCCTCATGTGGCACCTATGTGGATGCCACATGAGCTCCACCTCATCCAAGCCCTCTCTCTCCTCCAAAAACTCTATAAATAGAGGCCTTTGTCAAGAGAAAATCATCTCCCTTTTATGCATTATTATCATGTTAGTTTGATTCTAGAGCATTTAGCATTTTCATAGAAAGCTTATTGTTTAGTTCATGCTTAGTTCATTTTGGTAATCTAGATATCACATCTTAGGGTCCATAATGGAATGAGTCTTATTTAGTTTAGTTTCATCTTACATATCAATCTAGTTTAATATTTACATCCATATAGTCATGGTGATGGTTTGAGACAAGTTCCTCATACTTGCTCTTGAGTTCTTCACTCCTTAGCTTGCATCTTCAATCAATCAAATGGGATATTAGTATTGTGTTGGGAGAGTACACCCACAAACTTCTCTAAGAGAAAATCAACAAGGCATTGGGTGCCCTTTTTTAGCTCATCGGAGGTCATGATGGGATCCTTTGTTTTAGAGTATGTTTAGACATGTTAAGTATGCTTATTTGATGTATTTCTCTAACATTTGCATGTCTGAGCGTGCTCCTAACAGGTCAGATTCCAGCATGTATAGATTGTACCTGACATAGATATTGATTAAAAATCTCCAATGCTTGATCAAATGGTCATACTCATGGATGCAATAACATCTCAGAATATCAATGTTGGGAAGGTTATGGAAGAGAGACTTGAACAAAATTATGAATTCAAGCTCGCAGAGAAAATAAGCCATGAAGTGGCACTGAAAAAGGTCAAGCTATCTGAATTGGTAAGTACAATTGATCCAATTCTATCAAAAGTTGTTACCTTAATAAATAAATTGTGCACTTTAGATCAACTCACTCAGGAGTATACCGACAAGATAGAAAAAATAGATGTTGATCTTAAGTCCAACAGAGTCTAGCCAACACAGAAGAAGCACTTAAATCGCACAATGAACAAATCATATTGGCTAGAAAATAAAGATAGGACATATTGTTTGTAGAGATGAAGTATAAAGATGAGGTAAATGAGCTCCAAATTAAGCTCTTACCGACACTTACACTCCTGCAACAAAATATGACACAGGCCAATACTCTAATTGCCACCCCAGAAATGTCTGTCTTGGACAACATTTATGATATGCATGCAAGACTAGAGTTGCAACACATGGCACTAGAGCAGTTGAAAGAACAATGGGAGAAACTGCTGGAAGATATCAAAACAACCCATTCTAACATTTTTGACACATTGTAAGTTGCATATTTTTTGTCACAATTTTGGCATATTGTAAGTTGTACATTTTTGTCATCAGTATCAAAGAAAGGGGGAATTTGATATGTTCACTCACCTCATTTAAAAGGAGGAAATCATATGTATAGTAAAAGAAAGGGGAAATAATGTACATACAAAGAATGAATAGTATACATGTATATATACATATACTATATCGATGCACATAGGTAGGGGGAGTCATATTATGACAAGGATATAAATATGGTATATACAAACCAAAAGAGTTTAGTATTATGCACATATCAGTTTTTGATACTAATGTCAAAGGGGGAGATTGAAGACATTATATTTTTTCATTAGTATACTTAGAGAAAAACATGATCTGCACCATCGGTTTACTCTACACCGACAGACAGGGCACAACACTATCTGATGCCAAGGTTACCCGAAAAACACTGTTAAGTGTTGTCCGATGACAAAAAGGTAAAATAAACCCGACGAGTAACAATAGTGCTACCCGATGGAACAAAAAAGAGAGGAACCTGACAGATACAGGGAACCCGACGAATAGTTCAATCAAGGAACGCCGACAGACTGCAAGTTGAAACCGACGACCAAGAACCGATAGTCAGTTACATCCCGCAAAAAGTGGATCTGACTTTCCAAGTCAGATAAATCACTGAAGTTGTATTTATAGCTTCTTGATTTTTTTTTAAATCCATTATGTGCGGAGGAAGCAATGTAATTATTATTGTTTTAATTAGTTTTACTATTTTAAAACATGCAAACTAAAGATCAAGGTCAAGTTGTAAATCTTGGATCTAAGAGTTAACATTGTAAAACGTAAATTCTAAGATAGGTCAAATACTTGTATAAATAGGTGCTCAATCCATTGAGAATAGTTGTTGATTAATGGAGATAACTTAGCCACGAAGAGAAACTAAAGACCAGACAGAGAATTCATCCAGAAGAACACAAACAGAATCAAATCAGTTTTCAAGAATAGAACAGAGGCTACCGACAAGCAGAGAAAAGGTATTCATCAATCACTTAATGTGATATTATTATTGTAAGAACTTTAATGGATCTATAAATCAGCAATAGTAGATTGCATACAGTCAGGTCAACATTTGTACTCATTCTAACAAGTGTAGTACACTAATGAAATCCTTTCAAGGAAGGTGGGCTTAACCGTCCTATTGTAAATCTCATAACTGAGTGCACACTTAAATCAGTGTTGCCAAATCTCTTAACAGAGTAGATCTTAACAGGTCTCCACCTTAATACTCCTAATAGGGTAGATCATTAGAAGTGATCAAATTGTAAGCCTTAACTGGCTCCCTTCCATTCTGCAGATAGTGAAGTTTTGTGGGTGTCATCCCCGCTGTATTTTTTACTTCCTAACAGGAGTTTTCTGCGATACCATATCTTGTGTTATGTGTTTATCATTTTCATAAATGTTTCTATGACTGTTGAACACTATTAAAGATTGTGAACAAGCAATACATGCATAAGAAAGAATAACAATAATGGTTGGTAATATAGAATTGAATGATTACTAATGATGAATTGTAAAAGGTGTTAAAAGTTTTAGAGGTACTGATTCACCCCTCCCCTCTTAGTACTACTTCCCATTAATTCCAACAACAACATCTTCAATATGCTCTACATGCAAACACTTAACACCCATATACAAATATTCAATTGCACTCCTTCCTATTTTCAAATGTGCAAACAAAGGAAAAACATAAACCTAACATATTTAGATTTTACCTTGTTCTCTTTCATTGCACCAACATCCTCTTCATTTAGATTATCTTTATCATTTGTAGTTCCTTTTACATTCCATTGTTGTAGTAACATCTTCTTTATCCTCTTTAATCACTAAAACTACAAATTTCTCTACTACAACACTGAACAAATGTTCAATCCTCTTAATCTCTTCCTCAAGAGACTCTTTCTCTTCATCGGGTTCCTTATCGAACATTAGACCTTTATGCATCTCTAGATGCTCTATCTCAACTATATGCTCATCTACTACATCTTCTTCCTCCAAAGGATATTTCTCCACTACTGCAAGTTTACCTTTTCTCATCTCTTTCTTTATCTCCTCCAAGTCATTTCACACCCCTTGCTTCAATTTTGTGCTTCCCTTTCAAACACAGCCATTCATCTCTTCTTTCTCCCCCTCTACAACATAGGGATTGCCAAAACCCAAATAATCACAAACCTACACTTCTTCATTCTTTTTTCAATCAATGGATTCAAGTATCTCTATTTTTCACCACCACAAGACTCCTCCACACATACACAAATCTCTCGAGCTCCTCTTATACTCTCACAAATTCACTCTCTTCACAACTTCAAGCTCTTAACCAATCAAGACTTTGCACACCTGTAATGATCCTATGCAGGTTTGTTCCCTTTTATATTCCTTGGTATTTTCTTCATGGTGATATTTTCTATTCCCGTGCTTTTTTGTTTGGACGTTAAACAACACTCAGTCTTCCCATTGAGCCACTCCTTTTTTATCCTCCTCTCTCAATATATTTTAACTATCTCCTACTACACACTTGAAACTGCCTCCTTAAAATATAGGTTACCTTGTTTCAAACTGCCTACTTTTAGTTTACAAAAGTTGTGTAACATGGCTCTTACTACTTAAAATTTTCTAAATCCTTTTGAAAATTCTAGCTTGAACCTTTCCTTTGAGTATTACAAAATAAGAAACATTCTATTAGACAGTTGATGTGCCTTATCTATGCTTCCATGTTCTATAGACATTCCTAAAACGGTGGTTATAGTTACAACAATTGACAAATTCTAGGCTTGATGAATGTCAATTAGATTATTTATAAGTGAACAATCTTCGATTATATTTTCTATTTGAATACAAACATGAGAGCAACATTTTATCGAATCTGATGAAGAGAGGTTGATTCTCTAAAGCTAAAAATCATTGCAATAGAGAGATGCCAATGAAACTAACATCAGAAACTAAATTGAAACAAAAATAAATTAGAGATCTTTTTGGGTGATGTTGATTGTCGCATCACTCGGGATGCCCCTGCATCAATAATATAATCTCACTTTTCTATCTATAAGCGTATCTAAGGGAGTTCCTATGAAAGGCACACCAAGAGAAGTAAATTAAGAAACTATTTCAAAAAAAATAATCTTGGAAATGAGATTAGTTGCATGTGCATCTTTTATAGTTGTGTTCAAAACCAAGACTTTTATTTTATTCTAGTTCACTTATGAACTATTGGTATCACAAAATAAACTCAATATATTAAAATATCATTGCAAGTCTACAACATAATGTGACATGACAATAATATCAACTAAAAATAAGTTCTTATATCATATAGAATACAACCATAATCCATTTTTTCTAATTTTACACTAATATCATCTAATTCATTTATTTAGAGATCAAGCAAAGTAGCTGAAAGTGGACAACATTATTTAACACTAATGTTGCTATTACTACCATCTATAAACTCAATAGGAGTTCAAAGTTGGCCCAATAATGCCCTCACAATTTTTATAACAAGGACAATCAAATATTTTAAAATCTACAAATCCTTAATTCATTAGAGTAAAAATTATCTTAAAAAATAAATCAACATTTAACAACAATTCACTTTACACAATTTTTGTTTAAAGATTTTAGGAATCAAGTATAGTACACTAGCATAACACATCCTTTTGTAGCATGTAGGTTGGGAGGAGACTAGATCTTGTAACCTTGTGCTTTACCACAAGAAGCTCTTGCCAATAGAACTAGACCCCCAACCTCACAATTAACTTTACATTTATTAATTCATTTTTCTTCAGTTATATTTACAAGAGTCAATATATAATTTATTTCTTAATAATTCTTTCTAAATCCAATTAATACTTGTTGAACTGCTTTACATAAATTTATTAGAATATACAAATTTAAAAATCATGTTATTTTAATATTGCAAGAAATATTTTTCCAATTTTTTTTTATTAAGGTAAAAGCAGGTTTTGATGGGCCCCCGAAACCCATTGCAAACAGATCAAGAAATATTATTTTAATATTGCAAGAAATATTTTTCCAAATATTTATCTAGTTATATTTTTTAATTTATGAAAATAATTTAATTATATAGATATTGACTTGCCTACTCTTTTTTAAATGAATCACAATATATAATAACGAAACAATGTAATTTTTTGCCTTTAAAGTGTTGTGTCATGTGGGCCCCATCCATTTACCTATGTTTACTTTTTCGGTTAGGCCGTTTCATTTGATATGCCTTATGCATGCTAGATAGATAGAGATAGATAAATTTTAACGTCCATGAAGCTAAACATAGCCTATAACATAGCCTATGGGATATCATGACAACTTAAGCTAACTTCAGTAACCCATATCTTTTCATATGTAAGTTGTGTTTGAGCACACCCAACTTCTTAATGTACTCCTAATTGAATATGTTATGCCAAGAGCTATCAGAGATAATACCCGCAAATTTGTCCCTACTATCCTTTTATGCATCTGTATAGTCGGAAAATGGAAACACTTCCATAGGAGACTGGTTCAGCCTTCTGAGTGAGTAGTTTGGGGTCATGACAAGCGCCTCTGAATGGGTTCCTAATCTTGACATGGC
Organism: Thuja plicata; assembly: GCA_018584345.1. Classification (NCBI taxonomy): domain Eukaryota; kingdom Viridiplantae; phylum Streptophyta; class Pinopsida; order Cupressales; family Cupressaceae; genus Thuja; species Thuja plicata. The sequence continues at coordinate 141,384 of MU225318.1, forward strand.
TTTCCCCCCTGACCTACCTTTCTAACCTCCATTTCCTGACCTAAATTCTGCATTCTAGGTCTCTGACCTGTGATCCTGGGATCTGAGGACAGGGTCGACCTCCTAGGACAGGGTCAAACTCGACCCTTCCCTAGGACAGGGTTGACCTTGGCCCTATCCTAGGATAGGGCAGACCTCGACCCTGTCCCAGGGTCCAAATCCTAGGAACTTTTGGTTTCTGGGATGTTGGTCTTCACAAAATGTTTATTCCCGCTTCTGGGTCGGCTGTTTCAGGTTCTAAATTGGTTGATTCCTAAATTATATTTAATATTGGTCCTCTCCTAGGGGTAAAGGCTTAAATGGTGATTTAATTATCCTATGTAGGCCTCCTTAGAATATTGTTCCCTAATTTCATATAAAAGGGAGCATTTCTCTCTCATTTTTCTCTAAGCATTATCAATTGAACCACAAGGCTCAAGCAATTGAAATCTTCTAATCAAGCATAAAGCATCCTTATGAAGTGAATTCCAAGCAAGAAATCAAGAAAGATTTGAAGCAAGCATCCATCATTCTCAAGTATCCATTTGCATGAAGGGGATCCATTGGAGGCCATTGAAGGATTCAAGCCAAAAAGTGTCCTTTTGGTGATCTGTCCATCCATCTTCCAAAGCCCTTGTCAAGTTCAAGAATCCATTCAAGACTTGGTGTTGGAGATCTACAAGCAAGAGATTGAAGACATCCTTCCATTCTACATTCCATGATTTGAAGCATGCTTGTGGATCCACGGATTCGAATCCGCCACAAGGACATTACAAGCAAGGTGAATTTGAGTTTTTCTTTGTTATTCTTTATGCAATCTTCAATTACATATATTAAGGTTAATTCCAAAACCAGGGTTTGACCAAGGAAAACCCCTTTCCCCCAACAAACAAACATTTTTCTTGTAGGTACAGGTTTGGGACTGTAGATTCGAGGCCAGACTGGATACCCTTTTCGGATTTCTTTCGGACTGTGCGAACATGGACACTTTCGGAGTTGAGCAGATCGAGTTGGAAAAAGTGGTACAGGGTCGACCTTTTTCATAAGATGACATCAAAACGGAAAAATATTTCTGGGTTTTGTCCGTCTCTGTGTTCTGGTTCGGTATCAACTATTGGCATTTCTAGAAATAGTCTACAGATCTCAGAAAACAACAATCTTTGATCTGCCATTTTGGAAGGTTGGTACTTTCTCCTATCCTTTTCAATTACTGTCATTAATCATATTAATCAATCAATTTATAGAATTTAAGATCCCCTTTCTTAGTCTCTTTCCAAATAGTGGATTCATTTGTGTATTAACCCTTTAGGGTTGATCAAAATTGGA
>MU225318.1:148930-170321 GCA_018584345.1 Thuja plicata
AGTAAGTGTGAAGTGGGGTTAAGGAAATTAATACAAATAACAATTAACAATTCAAACCCTCTCCTTAAACCACATTTTTCCTCCTTTACATCTTAGTAACATTCAAACCCCCATTTTATATCTTACAACATCACATTCTAAAATAAAGTGGCGTTCGGTTTCGACATTGCCAGAAGTGCAAAACATGCAAACTCTCTCTTCCCAAGCCTCTTTTGGCCTCTTCCAATGCCCAATCTCATAAAGGAGTTGATGAGAGTTGGTTCTCAGCTGAGAAATACAAATTTTATCTCTCTAAGACATGTTGGCCCATATATACGTTTTTTCAAGTTGATCACATGTGGGGTTGAACTCATTAATATAATATACTTTCTTCCTTCCAAGCCCATTTCCCCCTTTTCTCTTGTCAAATTTATCCATGATGAAGACCTTTATTTATTTTTTATTTGTGGGGCACATATTGAGTTTTATATTCCATTTACTCATCCACTTGATGTTTTGTTGCATCCACGTCTTTTTTCATTTGCACAGTATATCATTAAAGACAACTCTAGGCCATCTACTTTCTTCCATTTTTTAAATTCTTTTTAGCTAACTTATGAGGCAGACGATAGCAAGTTCTTCAAAAGGGGAAGCCCCCATTTCACTAAGAATGATATCATATGGGACAATGCTTTTGATTTTAAATTTTCTTGTGATCAAACAGTTTTGAATTCCCTTGATTTGCTTTCATTGTGAGATAGAAGTGTTGCTGGCCCATAATTCACACCCATAAAGAACAATAGTCATAACTAAAATAAAAAATAGGGTTTGGATAGTTTTCCAATCCCAAACCTCTACATCGCAACATCTATTTTGAAGAGTGTACAATGCCTTCCATCCTCCTAATGTTCTTTTCTTTCTGCAGCCTTCACAGCTCATATTTTTGTTGAAGTCAATGCTGAGATACTTATACTTTGTAACTTCATCAAGAACGTTGTTATCAAAATAGAACTTATGTTAATTTTGTTTTTTACTATTGGAAAAAACCATGACTTTAGTCTTGTTGATATTGACTTGCATCCCTAGCATTTTGAAAAAGCACTCAAGAGAAAATAAGTGTTCTTGCAAACTAGAGGAAAATTTAGCAATCAAAATAAGGTCATCTACATAGAGGAGAAGCCTTATAACATATTCACCTAACTAGATACCCTCACCATTTTTCATGTTTAACCACTCTTCAAGTTTGTCGATATATAAGCCAAACAAAGTAGGATATAGTGGACAACCTTGTTTGACCCCAATATCGCTCCTAAAACATTGTGAAATGTTAGCTGAAGTTCTGATTTTGACTCTCACCTCTTTGTACATCCAATGAACAACATCTCTAAGATGTATAGTTATCCCCAATTCTTCCATCCTAAACTAAAGCATGTCCCTAGGGACAGTGTCAAAAGCCTTTTTAAAGTCAACAAAGCAACCAAAAACCTCCTCCTTTTTCTCCCACCTTTTTTCAATAATGTGCCTCAGAGTACAATGATCAACTATCGAGTGTTTTGGCCTAAAACTAGCTTTCCCTTTTGCACATTTATTTTTTTCTTCCACCTATTTTTTGATCCTATTTTCAATCATGCTGCCAAATTTTTTTGCAAAGGGAGGATTGATCATTATTTTCCTGTAGTTGGAAGGGTTATTGACATTGCCACTCTTTAAAAGGGGTATTGCAAGGCTGATTGTCAAATCTTTAGGAAACCCTTATTGGCTGATATTATTGAAGATTTTTGTAATGTGTGGTGAAAGGGTTTTCATGCCCCACTTGAGATACTCTACTTGAAGCTCAACCAGGTATTTTTCCTTACCAACACCCAACTTATTAATACCCATCTCAACCTCCTGTATGGTGAAAAAAAATTTCATATTGTTGACAAAGGGTGGTGGGTCCACCTCATCCTCTTGTTCATAAATTTTCCTAGCACAGTCATACCATTGAGTGATAGTAATAGTATTTTCAGTTTGTTTCTTTCTTGGATGGACTTCCTTCCAAAATAGTTTGGGGTTATTTTTGCCCAGGAAAATTAGCTCTTCTCTACTTGTGAACATAAAATCAGCTTTTTTCTTCTTTGGGATCTGCTTGTAAACTTTAATGTCAAGGTTTTTTTTATTTGAGTCTCTTAGATTTATCCTAGCCAACTTGCACTCCTTATCGAACCACACATTAACTGGAAAACAATTTATTTCATATTTTCTTATCTTTGTTCTTTTACACTTTGAAAGAGCCTCATGGATCAGATTTGATAACGCTTGGCTATTAACATCATGCATGTGCATTTTCTCCCCCCTACAGAGTCCCTCAAGTTTAGCCCAGAAGATGTTGTCATTTTTAGAAGTCAAAAGAATTCTACCTTGTGAGAGTGTTTGTTGATGTCATTGGTCCTTTGCCCCAAGATGCCTATCCTCTACCCATAAAAAATGTATGTACATCGGTCTATGATCATATTTGAGATCCCATAAGTGCTTCCCAATCACCACTTCCTCAATTCTCTCATAAATTTTTTGCAAATATATTGCATAATCAACCATGCTTGCACCATTGTAGGTGTTGCAAGTGAAACTGTCCGACTTAGACCATCTAGCCAAACCATTAAAAATTTTAGATCAAAAGTGCCACATAACGTGATCAATTCTTCCCCAAAGTGATTGCAACCTTTATCATCTTCTGAGACTCTCTCCCACTGATGTTCTCTCTTTTCTATGAGTTAAATAGGATTGACAATTTCCTTTTAGCTGAAAATACTAGCTTGTTCATTTGTTGTTCTAGAGTTGAAATATTTGACAAGAAGAACATCCTCGCACTGTGAAAATACAATAACATCCTTCTTTAAGGAAGAAATAGGGTCTTTGTGATCTAAACCACACATTTTATAAGTTTTAGAAACTTGTGGAGCAAAGTAACATTATGCGACCTTGACAAGACTACTATTTTTCATGATTTGAACCATATGAATTTTTTATTAGAATCTTCCTTTTCCAATCAAATGACACGTCCTTCCTTTTCTTTAACTAAAACCATTATACCTTCATTACCTTTACCATTTCTCGCTACCTCAATCCACACTACCAACTTTCAGTAGCCTGCAAACAATGTGATCTTACATTCTTCATGGTCATGCGTCTCTATGAGAAAAATAATGTTGTTGCCGTCCGCAATAGGTCATAACCCAAGTCCACGTCTCTAAGGATAACCTCTGCAATTCCAACAAACTAAACTTAAGGAAGCCTAGGCTGAACTTGATTTCTATTTATTTTGATGTGGAAGACACAATGCTAGGTTTTTATCCCTTTGAGTGAATGTTGATCTTGTCGCATAATTTCCTACTGAAGAGTTTACTGTCAAATATTTTCACCCACTTTCTTCTCTATATTGGGACGATGACCAAAATGAGAAATAACTGCTTTTCCCTTGAGCAACCATGCCCTTTTGCCTTCATTTCTAGTTGTTCTAATTTTTGCCATTTCCATTCTTCTCTCTTCTTGTTGTCTCATAGTTAGATCCTCCTCTAAAAAGAAACGAGAACCCCTCAAGAGCTATTTTCTTCTCAATAAATTTTATTTTTCATGTATATTAGGCATAACCAATTTAATGGGCCTATCTTTCTCATCAGATAATTTTCCAACCCTCCATGCTTGGTGAATTTGACCTTGCCAAAGCAACACTTTGTTTAGGAAGTCCCTTGTTAAATCAAGGGTGTGTTCACCTTCACCATAGTCTTTTATCCCTTTGATAATTACATTGGATGCCCTAATTTTCCTTTCCTTTATCTCCCTTTCATGTGTATTGTTCATGTGGGTAATTGCTTCCTCACCTACACAAGCAAAGTGTTTACTATTTTTATCCCAAGTTTTGGTAACTTCTAAGAAACTCCTTTTGTCCTCTCCAACCTCTTCTTTTCCCAAAAAACTAGTATGATATAACAATTTCTCCTTATAATGAGGTGACTCGGTACTTTCTATTAATTTTTTTGCCTCCAAAGAAACTTTTGAATTCTACGACTCATCCTTCATTTTTTTCCATTCATCTTTCATGTTCTGCTATTCAAGCTTCCTGACTACTTGAGAGTTTCTTGCAACAATGAGATTTTTTATTTTAGTAGGATGAAATGGGTACAAGAGACTTGCACATCTAAATAATATCATGTACATATGAAAAGTTGGGGAAGGTAAGATTCTCCTCTTAGCCCCAAATTCACAAAGGAAAGATCCAAATTGATTAACCACAAGAAAATGGTCAATGCACAAATTAATCAATCGATTAGAAATAAGAAGAAAGAGGAAAAACTTACATTCTATTTTGGAGGAGAGTGTCTAATAGATCTGAAAAGATTAAAATCTTAATTGAATTGAATTGAAGATAAATACTAACCTCAAAGTATAGAAGATCTGGAAATTGTTGTTTTCTGGTGTCTATACTAAGTTTCTAAAAATTCTGCAACTTGCCCCAGCCTGGAAACACAGAGAAAGAGAAAACCCAGAAATCATTTTCTTTTCTGAGCAAGGTCGACCTTGACCCAAATACAGGGGCACAATTGTACCCCTTTATGTCAACCTTGACCTATACTACTCTGACAAAAAATCTATTCGTAGATCCTGAATGTTTGTCAAAAAGGGTATCCAAATATGCTCTATAATTGGTTGTTCTGTACCTGTACCTACAAGAAAAAAATGGTTTTTTTGTTTGGATGGGGGGGTTTGCCTTGGTCAAACCCCAGTTTTAAAATTAACCATGAAATAGAATTGAAATTGCAGTAATAAACAAAGTAAATAGAACAATTCACCTTGCTTATGTTGAAACCCTTGTGGAGGATTCAGATCCTTGAATCCACAAGTATGGATGCTCCCAATGGATGTAGAATTCTAGGATTTAGGATGTCTCAAATCAATTCCCTTTAGACCTTCAACACCAATCTTGAATGGATCTTGGGATAGGAAGAATCTTGAATGGATATGGATGGAGAAATCTTCAACAAGAGGGCTCCATAGAGATTGAATCCTTTAATTCCTACTAATGGATCTCCTTGATGAATTGAATCTTGAATGCTTGAATGCTCGAAAGTAGACGATCGCTTCCATAGATTATGCATAGATTATCGAAAATGAGAGGAGAAGGCTTTCTTATATACTAGCCTAGGGCATAAAACTCTAGAGAGGCCGACATATGAGAAATAAATTCCAATTAGGCTCATACCCCTAGAAATGGACCTATATTAAATATCTTTTTTAAAGATTCGCCACTTCGGAGCCCGAAACAACCAACCCAGAAGCGGGAAATAATTTCTTTCCAAACCTTGACATCCAGGAATATTTGAAATTTGAAATTTAGACCCTGGGTCAGGGTCGAGGTCGACCTTGACCGAGGTCAGGGTAGAGGTCAAACTTGACCCAGAAGGTCGACCTTTACCCTGAGGTCAAGATCCTCAAAATCTCATAGCAGGATACCAGAAAAAGGTAGGAGAGAAGTGGAAAACATGGCAGGACAAGGGAAAAACCAGATCCAAGTCAAAGACCCATTCAAGGCATTTGACATGACCCCAAACCACTTAATCGAAGGGCTAAACTAATCCTAAATGGAAGTGCTTCCATTTTTTGACGATATAGTTATTATTGTATGTCAGAGTTTATTTGCTGCAGTCAGAACATGCATTTTGAGGCCTCTTTCTTTCTCTTTAACCTCGAGAAGCTCTAACCTCTCCTTGGTCATCAATAGTTCTTGCACATATAAATGAGGACACCAAGCGAGAGGTGTAGAAGTAGGGTTGTAGATAGTAGGGTCTACAAAGTTACTACTGCCACACAAAAGATTATTGTCACCTAAATGAGAAGAAGGTACTTTTTGAAGCCACCCTTTTGGCTTATTCCCTACTTATTCACCCTCTGACAATGTTTCCCCTTCATGTGATCATTTTATACAGGCAAGTCTGCGTTTTAAAATACCTTTAAACTGTTTGACATTGACCTAGATATATTTTCCTATATTGCCAAGTGAGGGAATTTTTACTTGTCCCAGATGGTTAGTTTCAATATGCACAAGAATTTCTTGACCATTTTTTACAAATGAAATGATTTGTTTTTCCATTACTTTTTTTACTATTGTCGAAAGGACCAGAAGAAAACAAAAAGTAAAAGAGAACTTGCGGGAAAAAATTCAAAATAAAGAAACTGGCACACCTCGAATCTTCTAGTGCTCGACAAAGTTGACAGTATTGAAGTAGCCCACGATGCAAGTTGGGCCCCTTCGGTCTAGAAGCACCCTTTGTCTCTTTCTCGTTCCCGCTGCAGATTGGGCCCTTGTTGTCACTTTCCCACTGTAAATAATCTTTTTTGCCACAGTAAACACACTGCCTAGACTCGACAAAAGTCTCAAGAACCCCTGACAACTGTCTGCTATTGTCTCCGGAAACCCTGCAAGCCCCAATGCTGAATCAAACCATCGCTGAAACCGCTGCTATCTGATAGTTATCTGCAACAAAAACATATCTTGGCCTGCCAATGAAAACGTAAGCTCATGATACTTCCGTGCATTCTGTTTAGCTAAGTATTTTTATTTAAGATTTTATATTAAAGTTTGGAAACTTTTCCACATATTTAATTTTTTTGTAATTATAAAAGTCAAAATATAAAAATAAGTATAGATTCTTTATTCATGTAAATATCTACTTAAATTATATTTGAATTATTTTATATAAAATAATTAATTTTAAAATATTATATATATTTTAAATTTAATTTAATAGTTGTTTAATATATTTAAACAAGTGCCACGTAGTGCCCTATATTTGTTGTAATTAATTATAATTATAATTATGTATGTAAATTTAATTTTAATTTAATTATAAATATTAAGTATATTTTAATTAATAATTATTTAAGAAAAATAAAATTATTATAGATTAAAAATTAAATAAGAAACTTTGTATAAAATCTTTAAAATAATATTTAATAAGTTATGTTGTATAGATTATAGTTTCATTTCCATAGTTATAATTGTAAAAATTTAAAATATAGTTATAAATGTGGAATTTAAATAATAAATAAAGGCAACAATTATGTAATATTGCATATATGATATAATATTTTATATTATATATATTATATAGTAGAAATTGTAATAATTATTTATATTATATATATTAAAATATAATACTTTAAAAAAATTTCAAATATATTAAAATTGAATTTTGTAATGAAAATAGCATGTTTAGTAATAAAATATAAATTAAAAGAACAATTTCAAAATAAATTAAATGATGTATGAGTTAAACATTAAAAACTATTGTTAAAATAAAATTAAAAACTGTAGGAGAAAAAGGGTCTATAACACCAAACCAATTCAATCAATCATATTGGAGATAAGTAATTTGTAAATGCAATAGTTAAATGCTATTTGGAGATATAAAAGATATGTTAAATTCTATTTGGAAACCAAACTAAGTATCATTTCTTATCTATAATATACACAAAATATTATTTTAAAATGTTGAAAAATTCTTTAAATTTAAATAACTATTTTTATATTAAGTATGAAATTATTGAAAGAAAATATCTATTTTATATAAAATATAAATACAAAAAGTACTAGTAAATTTATTAAATAATTAATGATTTATATTACTATTATTTAACTTAAAAAAATCAATATATAAAACTATTAAATAATTTTCATCATAAAAATTTTCATACTTCAAAAAAATTATAAAATTTTCATACATATTTGAAAAACAATAAGAAATATAACTTTGATACCAATTCAAAATCATAAATAACATGAATAAATATTTAAAATTATAAATAAATATATAAAATATAACTATTTCAAAATCATTAAGTGTTAACAATATCTATCTCTTGGTATTTTATGTTATAATTATTTAAGAGATATATATTAGTCTACAAGCACAAGTTTGGAATGATTAAAACATAATAAATTAAAATATAATATTAAAAATACTTAAAATATAATAATTTTTAAAAATAATATAACAAATAAGTCATATAATTTAATTGATTAGTAGGAAAATACTAATTCTTATTTTTTAAAATTTTAATTTTTATAATTATTTAAATCTTTAGTTAGAGTGAAAAATAAAAACCCTCACACTAAATATAAAATATTTAGATGAGAGTATTTAGCCTATTTTATATAAGAAAAATGCATTAAAATCTAATGAGTGTATATAGTTTATTCTTATAGCAATGTCACAAACAACGAAAATATCTCTACTTATCAAAAATCAAAGAGTTAAGTGGAGGGACCCACACCACACTAAGATGTTGCATATTCAGGAAGATGCTTATCCTCAAAATGAAATCTGGAATATGGTTTGACCCGTTTGGTTCACCCAGAAGATGAATGAGAAGATGCTTAAGGAATTTTAGTTCTTTATTTTTTAATTTCTTTGAATATGGTGTGTATATATGTGTGTATATATACACACATGTGTATATATACATACATACATGCGTGTATATATACACGAGTATATGTGTGTATATACACACATACACACGTGTGTGTATATACACCCAAACACATATATACACACATTTGTGTACATATACACACATACACACGTGTGTATACACACATATATGTGTGTGTGTATACACACATGTGTGTATATACACATACAATTGTGTATCCATGTATACACATATACACATGTGTATATATATATATGTGTGTGTGTGTGTGTGTGTGTGTATACACATATATACACATTTATGTATATATATACACATATACACACCATACATATACCCATACAAGTGTGTATCCATGTATACACATATACACACATGTGTATATATATACACACATGCACACATATACACACATATATACACACCATACATGTGTATATATACAGACATATACACGTGTGTATATACAGACATATACACACACCATACATGTGTGTATATATACACACATATACATACATATATATATATATATATATATATATATATGTGTGTGTGTGTGTGTGTGTGTGTGTGTGTGTGTATACACATACATGTATGTATATATACACACATGCGTATATACATCCTTATAGCAATATAATATACATCTTTATAGTCACGGATCCCACAAAATATTAAATTTGCTTTTGTAAAAATTGGAATTGGAATTTGAAATTCCAATTCCACCTATTTAGGTGGAAGATGATATTCCTATTTTGGGGGCAAAATGAGAATTTCGGAATTCCAATTCCATTTTTTCCCAAGAACTCAAACATGGAATTTGGCATTATCCAGAATTAGATAATGCCAATTCCCATCCAATTCCTGCTGCCAAACAGACTAGCTTGTGATGTTTAAGACTCTGCGAGAAAAACTTGGTTTAACCCGAAAGTTTGTGTTGAACAGAAAAACATTATGTATGGTTAGTGTGGTTTAACCCTGCTATTATACAATTGTTTTAGATTTGTTTTTGCATTTTCCAAGTCGTCTCTGTAAATTCCATCCATGTTTTACAATTCGAGAAGCGGCTCACGTCCCTGATTATTACATAACGATTCCGGTAGCTTTCATTCATGGTTGCTTTGCAAGATGACGATACTTCTTGCCCTGTTCACACCCTCGGGTTCGGCACTACCTCCAAACAAACATGCACTAAAGCAGGAGAAAGAGAGAGAGCAAGGCATGCGCACAGAACAATATAATGCATTCTTACTTTAAGTTGCTTCAATCATGCTTCAATATCAAACAGTTGCAGCAAATCCATGCTCACATTGTTGCGAGTGGACTTGCCCAAAACGAATTATTGGGTTCCGGGCTTATAAGCGCGTATGGAAAGAGGCAGAATGTCGATCATGCACGCCTGGTTTTCGATAGAATTCCCAAAGATAGCGTGTTTATATGGAATTCGATGATTACTGGGTATTGCAAGAACGGGTTTTGGGACAAAACCCTTGAGCTTTTTTGCCAAATGCAGAATGAACAAAAAGCAGACCACTATACATTCCCCTGCGTTCTTAAAGCATGCGCTGCAATGTCTTCTCTGCAGATAGGCAGGGAAATTCATGTTCGTGCAATAACATATGGATTGGAATCCCATCTGTTTACAGCGAATGCCCTTATTACCATGTATGCCAAATGCAGGCGTGTGGAAGATTCACGCAAAGTGTTTGACAAAATGTGTGCGTCTGAAAGAGATATAGTGTCCTGGAACTCTATGATTGGAGCTTATGCGCAGAATGGGGAGGGGGCCAAGGCTTTAGAATTATACATTCAAATGAAGGCGAGAATCGAACCAGATGCAGTGACATTCATAAGCCTTCTTCCGCTCTTATCAGATGTCAATAAAGGTAAGGAGATTCATGCTTGCATAATTAGTAGTGGATTCAATTTGGATTTGCAAGTGGGGAATGCGCTTGTGGCAATGTACGCCAGATGTAGCGTTATTGAGAGCGCGCTCAAAGTGTTTGCCGGAATGCTTGTAAAAGATGTTGTCTCATGGACTGCCATGATCACAGGATATGTTCAGAATGGACAGAGTGGGGAAGCCCTGAAGCTGTTTCGCAAAATGCAGCTGGCAGGTGTCAAGCCAAACACTGTTACTGTCATAAGTGTTCTTCCAGCTTGCACCCGCCTAGTGGCTCTTCAACAAGGTAAGGAGGTACATAATTCTGTTATAAGAAATGGATTTGAATTAGATGTTTTCGTTGTCAGTGCCCTTATAGACATGTATGCCAAATGTGGGAGTTTAAAGATTGCAGTTCGCTTGTTCAACACAATGGCGCGCAAAGATCCTGCCTTGTGGACTGCAATGATTTCTAGCTATAGTATAAATGGGTGTGCCGATGAGGCAATTAGGCTTTTCGATCGAATGCTTGAATTAGGATATAAGCCAGACAGTGTCACCTTTGTCGCTGTTCTATCTGCTTGCAGTCATGCAGGCATGGTAATGAAAGGCCGGCGTTACTTTGATACGATGAAACGAGATTATTGCATTATACCTGGATTGGAGCACTATGCATGCATGGTAGATCTCCTTGGTCGAGCAGGGCACTTGGACGAGGCATATGATTTCATTGGCAAGATGCCAATAAAACCAAACGATGATGTGTGGGGTTCCTTGCTTGGTGCATGCAGAATTCATCAAAATATACAGTTGGGAGAGCTTGTAGCAGAACATCTTTATGACCTGAAACCCAAGAAGGCTGGATATTATGTTCTGATGTCAAATATTTATGCTGCAGCTGGAAGATGGGATGGTGTAGAAAAGGTAAGAGCAATAATGAAAGAGAAGGGGGTGACAAAGATCCCAGGATATGCCTGGATTGAGATCAAGAACAAGGTTCATGCATTCCTTGTAGAGGACAGAGCACATCCGCAATCAGCAGAAATTTATAAAACATTAGAGAACTTGGCCAACAAAATGAAGGAGGCAGGATATGTGCCCAACACAAACTTTGTGTTGCAAGATGTGGAGGAGGAAGAAAAGGAGCATATCCTATGCAGTCATAGTGAGAAGCTGGCCATTGCTTTTGGGCTTATGAGTATTGAATGCCCTGGTACATCTATCCGAATCATTAAGAATCTTCGCATTTGTGGTGATTGCCACCATTTCACCAATTTTATCTCCAAAATTGTTGAACGAGAAATAATTATAAGAGACTTAACTCGCTTCCATCATTTCAAGAATGGGGAATGTTCTTGTGGAGATTACTGGTGATACCAATGGAAGGGATTCAACAATTGGGAGGAACGGTAAGTAATACCGTATGGTGATTTCCACATTGTCAACACTTTCAGCTCAAATCTTCGAGCAGAAATTCATTGTTAAATATCTTATAGGCTTCCATTGTTTTGAGAAGAAAATAGCCAATGTTCTTATGTGTACAATGTTCATTGAACCATAAGCAATATGGTGATTTTCAAAACAAAACCATTTTTAAATTTGTTGAGCAAAAACGATGAAAGATTCAATTGGCTTCCATCATTTCAAGAATGGGAAAAAAATCTTATGGATGTCAGACTATGTTCTGGCGAAAACGTTGTGGAGGTATTACTCGAAGGAGATCAACTATCATATAGAGCTTATTGACAAACATTATCATTCACTCAAAATAAAGGGAGTAATTTAAGTTACAGAAACAGGTAATCCACGTGACCAGGAGCACAACCAAATACTTATCACAAGAAACAGGTGATCAAATGTATTCCAATTCGTGATTGTCTTCAATGAATTGTTTTAAAACACTGCAAACATAAAATCAGATGCTTTCATACTTCAATTCTTTTTAAGAAAGTGCTTTACCTCTAATATATTTGACAAGTAGTGTATCATTCTCTTGTCTCTACATTGTCTAGAATTCACATTCTATTTTGTTAATGGCAAACAAAATTGACCATTTGATGGACAATGTATGAGCAAGTGCATCTCTTATTAGTCTACTCTACAAAGATTTTGAAATCAATGTGAATTTCAAGGGTACACGTTGTGGCATCTTGATTAGATTTTTGGTATGTTTGATGACTAGTTTTTTTTAATTTTATGCATGAACTTTCTTATAATGAGTGTTCTACAAAACAAAGGCATTGTCCATATAGAAATAAATCAACTAGTATCTAGTAAAGTGATGCAGGAGCATTCCAGGTGAATCGACGATCGGCATCAACCAGAAATATTTTCCATTTTGTTTGTTTCAAATTTGATGTTGTAGTTGCAACTGTTCTATAGCTATGTATGCAAATATGAAGTTTTGGAACAGAGTATAGCCATCCATAAAAAAGAAACTTGGTAGATGTTGTAATTGCCACTGCCATGTTGATATGTACACAAAATTTGGAAGCATAGGCAGGGCACTTGACTGTTTGACAGAATATCTCAAAGAAATATAGTTTCGTAGACTGCAGTGATTGCATGATATGCACAAAATGGATTTTTCAAAAGGGCTGTAGACACTCTCAAGCTAATGAAATTGGCAGATGTAAAATATAATTCTGCAACCCTTGTCTGCATCATCCTAACCTGGGGAAAAATGGGAGCTTTGAAAACCAGTACGAACAATCCACCAAAGCACAGAAAGGAATTTTTTTCAGATGTTGTAATTTCAATCGCCATAGTTGGCATGTTTGTGAATGTTGAAGTATAGACAGGGCTGGTGAATTGTTTGACAGATTGCCTCAACAGAATGTGGTACCATGGAATCCAAAGATTGCAAGATATGTGAAACAAAGAAATGGATTTGTTAAAAAGGCTTTAGAAACTTATTGTCTTGCCTTGACAAGCGACGTCCAAGGCAGTGAAAGTGGAGGAAAGCACAAAATAAAATCAAGAAAATGCATGAAGAAATATTTGTTAAGGTAAGTGCTTCGAAGAAATTGAAAAGTCAGAATTGGGGGAAAAAGGGAACAAGCAGAGCAATAAATATGAAGAGGCATCCATAGTATATTCTTTGAAGGGGCTTTCAAAATATTGAAGAGTTATGTACAGAAATGCAATATAAGAAGGGCATTGGCCTGGTGTGTGAAAGGGAGGCAGAATTGTGGGTAGAGATGACCCAGGAGGGGCTATGTGGGGCTGCGTTAAGTCAGAGGAATGTGGTTGCATAGAATATAGAGGAAAGTTGAAAAAGACACCAAAGTTTTGAAGAGCCATTAAGGAGGGAGGGAGGGAAGGAGCGTGGGAGGGACGGAGGGAGATTGCTTCAGTGTCGTTGAAGGCCTCCTAATCTGCATTATCCTCCGAAATATCTCCAAAATGATTGATTATGTGGTGTCCTTTAAAGAATTGAGTCTAAAAATATTGTAATTGGTTTTATTGAAAATATATTTAATCTAGATTTGAAGGTCAGTTTTTATTAAATTGATTACACCATGTCACCTATTAAGTGTTTTTTAATTTTATTTTTAGTCTAAAAGTAAATAATTTTCCTTACTACACTACTCATCTTATAGGTTTATATTTGAATGTGGAACTATTTTAACCCATCTTATAGGTTAATATTTGAATGTGGAATTATTTTAATTGAAGATGAGTGTAATATTAATAACCATGAATATTGATAACCATATTTCAAAACTGATTGTAATTTTTAATATGCGAAGTTTGATTGCTTATTTTATCTTACTAGAAACTTATATTATATTTTTTTAACCCATTATTTGGTTGTACTATATGTCATGATTCACTTGAAGACAAATCACTTTAAATCAATGTATTCACAAATAGAGTGACTTCACGATTATAAAAATAGACTTTAATAATTGTTATTAATTGATAGTTCTCATGAATTCATTAATTGAACTGAAGGTTGCAATAGTATGTCAAATTCTATGTGGATTTTTCAAGACCTCCTACGTCCGTTGCTCTGTGGTACTTCCAAGGAACACCATTTGTCTTTTAGACTATTTAACCTTGAGTAGTAACAGTGATTCCATACTCTTAGCTTCAAACCTTCAGAAAGATCTTCGCCTCTTTGAGAAACTTGCAAATTTTAGCAAAACCTCAACTCAAATAGAAAATGGACACCGTAGAAGGTTCAGACCTATAGAGTGTTTTCAATTATGAAGAAAGATAATTTTGGGAAGGAAAAATATAATACTTATGTCTCCACTCCTTGAGAAAGTGGCAATTAATGCCTAGAGTCATCATTTCCTACAATTTGCTATTGCTTTGTAAAAAATCTCCCCTTTTTACTATTGTTTTTTTTAAAAGCAAAAGTGGAATTACCACTGAATATATTTATTTAAAAAAACTAGTTCAAGAGCTCTGCCGGGAAAGAACCAGTAAGAAAACCCAGCTTCATAACTCGATACAAAAGATATAGTGATATTATAACTACTTCCCTATTACAGAAATGACCTTAAGTCATTGATTTCAAAGATCAGTAACCACCAACCATGCTATTCAGTAACTACTAACCAAGCTCATCAGCTTGATACATTACAATATTAATTAGTGGTTACCCAAAAGTTAGCTTTTTAACACCTCCAAATATGTCATTGAAAAGAGGTGGTCACTAATAGCTTAACCATGCTCAACAGCTTCATTCATATACAATA
The DNA here is from genome assembly GCA_018584345.1 of Thuja plicata. Lineage (NCBI taxonomy): Eukaryota > Viridiplantae > Streptophyta > Pinopsida > Cupressales > Cupressaceae > Thuja > Thuja plicata. The sequence continues at coordinate 163,976 of MU225318.1, forward strand.
GACATTATCGATTTACCAAAATGCCACCCTCGCTAAACACTAAATTTTCGTGGAATGAATCCCACCAAAAATCGCGTTTACAAAAATTTGTGATCGGGCGCCGGGATACATCATACTATTTGAAACCCTAATTAACCATGGAGCCGCTCGGGGCTTCCATTACCACTGTGATTTCGGTATGCCTCGGCTTTGAAAAATGACACATTTTCATCCTTTAAAGAGGATCAAAATTGCCTAGTTTATTGCTTTATTCTTCCATGGCATCAAAATCTGAGGATACATGATCTGATTGAGTTCGCGGGGACCATCCCCAGTTGTTTGCATTCCAACCATCATCATTGTGAGATTGACTGTTGTTAGCCCATCCCGAGTCTTGGGTAGCTTGCTGCCATGAATTTTGTGTCTGGTCGGAGGGAACTTGGGCCGAGCTCACTTCACATTGCAAATGGCTGTGACTAATGGGAGCCGTGTTTGTTGTTGGGTCTATTGCTTGACCCCTGGGTGCTGACTCCTCTGCAAAATAATCATCCTCAAGTAACTTAAGTAGCGCTGCTACCACCATGTAGATTTTTTCTTCCCAAGCAAAGTCCATTATCAACCCTGAGGTTTGCATTACATCCTTTAGTTGGCAAATGTTCTGGGCTTCCAACGCCCTTTTTACATTGTCATATATAACCATTAGAGTGTGATTAGAAAGGAGTGCATTCCTTGGAAATAGACCGCCTACTAGTGCCTACCCTGTCCATAGGTCGTATTTTTGCATAGCTTTTTGAAGTTTTTTTTCACCCTAGTACTTGGGAATGACAACATTATGTGCTAACTTTACCAGTAATTCAACCGATTGCATCAAATCCATGGCATTTGAAAAGAAGATAGAGACCAATTGTGAAGGATAGAGAAATTTCTTTGTGTGTGGCTCTATGTTTTCATAACCAATAATCTTTTTAATTGCAGACCTAGTAATTGCAGAATGCAAGATAAACATACCGTCCAGCACTGAATCTCCAATGTGACAAGGAAGGGCTTCTTCTTCATCTGGTGATGGAATAGAAATTCTATAGTTCTTGGGAAGGACTTTGGCATGATGAGTAGCACATTGTCCGCAGAGTGTACAGTCCACAATATGCAGAGCCATTACCATTCTTTTCCGCTTGCCAAAAGTTGAAGATGTTGCATTATGATCAATTTGGGGTTTTAAGATATTACACAGTGATTAATGATACGCATACTCCGTAATTCGTGTGAAAGATCATTCAATATCCCTGTCAATAAAACTTTTCCACGCGTCCCTCAGCCATGTGAATACTTTGATATTTCAAACACCTCTCTGTTTAATCATTAATTGAATGTAATATACAGGTTCAAAAATAATTTTGGTGATGCCACTTGATCTCCACATGCCAGTGACGTGCTTGTTTCAAGATTTGCATTTTTTAATACTTTTCCTCTTCCCACATGTTAAATTGTGATTTTGATATGTAAATCACCTTGTATTCATTACTTTGCATAAATTTCATGTACTTGCTCTCCTCGGTGATCAGAATTAAGGTATGTTTGTAATCTCACATTGATACGACATATAAGTAAGATGATATCAACTTGTCACATAGCTCATTTTTCTTAATTATTCCACATTTCCAATGACTATCTCTACTATTTAAATAAATGTTTTATCTGTGTTCACCACCCGTTGCAATTCAGGCCAATTTTCTGCAATGTTACTAGCATTTGTGTCCATTATTTATATGTCGTCGCAGCCCATATTTGATAGTAGATCCGCTACTCTGTTTCCTTCCCTAAGTGTGTGTGAGATTGTTAGATTGGGAAAGTTGTCTAACATGTTTCATATTTGTGTTAAAATGTATTCCAACTTCCAGCTCTTTGATTCCCTTTTAACACATGCATTAATTATTACCTGTGAGTCTCCTTCTACATGTATATTCTTAATCCCACACTATTTTGCCAAGATAAGACCTGCCATCATTGCATGAGCTTCTGCAATATTGTTTGTCCCTGTTGATAATTGGGAGATAGTACATGCTATTAGATTCCCCTTCGAATCCCTGATACAAGCCCCCAGTCCTGATTTTCCAGGGTTTCCCCAGGAAGCTCCGTCGAAATTCAGTTTCATGTTATGGGGTAGAGGGGGTTGCCACTGAATAGTTGATCGATCTACCTGGCCAGAAGACATTTTTAAATTTGCCCAACCCGTGGGAATACTAAGTCTATCCCAATTTTTCAAAACTGAGGCGTCCCATGTTGTCAAGGTAGGATTATAACCACATCTATACATGCTCGCATTAACAACCTCGGATATTGACTTCTCTATTGTTTCCAGCACTTTTTCCAGACTTGAGGTTTCATTTCTAAATATCCTTTTATTACGTTCCCACCATATTGACCAGATTATTAGAGAGGGAGCACATTTCCAGATGTTTACAAGAAGTGAATCTTGATGTAATTCTGGCCAGGATTCAAATAGATCCCACAATTTATTAGGAAGTGGGGTACAATAACCAAGTTTGTTGAGGACAAATAACCAGCACTTCTGTGCAAAAGTGCATTGCAATAACAAGTGATCCCCTGTCTTAATTATGTCTTTGCATAGAGGGCATTGAAAGGCTTGAGTAATACGAAATTTTTCTAGCCTGTCGCTTATAAGGATTCTTTTGTTCAATGCAAGCTATGAGAAGCATCCTGCTTTAGGCAGAGTAGCTTGATTCGAACAAAAGTGATATGCTCGAGAGGGAACGTTTTGCAGTTCCACCTGTTGCAGAATTTTATATCCTTCTCTTATAGAATATTTACCATCCTTTGTTGGAGCCCATACTAGCTTATCTTCCTTATCTGAATAATATGCTTGTCTTTCTGCGAGGATTTTGCGAAGTAGTTCAGTGTTTCATCTTCTAAGATGTAGTTCATCCGGGTCTTTCCATTGTACTTTTCCTGAGAACAAGTTAACAGCTGATACAAAGTCTATAAGGTATCTCCCCCATTCATGTTCTGTTGCAATGATAATTTCTTGAGGAATAATTGGTGATAGGAGAATAGGCAGTCCATTCCAAGAATCCCTCCAAAATTTGACATTTGACCCGTTATTAACTTCCCACGATGTAACATAATTGTATATTGTTTCTCTTGAGGTCATCACGAAGTTCCAAATTGCTGACCCTTTGGGTGAATTTGAAATGGTGAGGATTTGAATTGGATTATCACTGTCAAGGTATTTTTTCTGCATGATCTGACACCATTTATTATCCGGTTTTGTGTACATCTGCCATACTAATTTCCCTCCAAATGCTTTGTTGCAGATTGTTAAATCATGAACTCCTGCCCCTCCGAATTTTGAGCCTTTTGCCATATCTTTTAGTGAGATCAGAGGCATCTTTTTCTCCCCACTCATGTTTGTTGTCCAAAGGAATCCTTTAATCAATTTTTGTATTTGCTGTATAACTGATGATGGGGCTTTTAAAACAGCTAGATAATAATTTGGGATTGCTAAAAGGACAAATTTCACAAGTAATATTCAGCCTGATAAGGAGAGCCACCTATCTTTCCATGCCAATGTTTAGATCTTAATTATTTCTATAACAGATGACCAATAAGGTGTTTTGTTCGTTCCTACAAAGAACAGGATCCCGAGTTAGTTTGAGGGCAGGATGTCCACTGAAAAATCTAGAACTTGAACAATTTTGGTCAAGATGACTTGGTTAGTGTTGAACAGGTATATTTGTGACTTTTGTGCATTAATTTTTTGTCCAGATACTGCTACATAAAGGTCTAGGACATACTTTATTCTTTTTGCTTCCTTAACGTCTGATTTTCCAAATAATAATGTGTCATTCGCAAACAGGGAATGGGTGAATGAAATATTTGTGCCCCCAATTTTTGCTCCACTCCAAAATCTCATTGTATGTTGCTTCTTGATTGTTCTACTTAATGCTTCTGCCATTAGTATGAAAAGGATGGGGGATATTGGATCTCCCTGTCTGATTCCCTGAGTGGAGGAAAAGAATCCATCCAGGTTTCCATTAATGATGACCGAGAACCAGGCCCCTGAAATACATGCCTGTATCCATTTACACCACTATTGTGAAAAACCAAACTTGAGAAGGACTTGAAAAAGAAAATCCCAATTTACTCTGTCATATGCTTTCATCATGTCCAATTTGGTGACAAAATCAGGTGACTGATCCTCTTGAATAGAGTGGAGTGCTTCATGGGCAACTAGTGCTCCTTCCATGGTTTCTCGACCTGGGACAAAACCTCCCTGTTCTTGGGAGATAATTGAAGGAATGAGATTCTGTAATCTCATATATATGGCTTTGGTAATGATTTTATATACTGTGTTGCAAAGTGATATAGGCTAGAAATCTGCAAAAGATTTTGGATCTTTCATTTTAGGTATAATAGAAATATTGGTTGTATTGAAATATTTTAGCATTGAATTTCTTTTCCTTGATTCTTCCACTGCTTCCAGCAACTCCCAGCCAACGACCTCCCAACATGCCTGAAAAAAGAGTGGAGTATAGCCATCCGGCCCCGGGGCTTTATCTGATGGGAGTGAGAAAACCACTTGTCTGAGTTCTTGAATAGTGAAGGGGCCATTAGTATATGGTTGTCTTGTTGTGTAACTATACATGGGATAGCAGCAAGAATTTCATTAAGCTGATCTTGGGATGGGGAGGGGGCTTGAGCATGAGCAAGCAGATTTTCGAAGAAGCTAACTCCTTCATGTTGGATTTCTTGAGCATTTGTTAATGTCTTCCCTGAAGACATTTCAGTTATAGAAAAGATTGTGTTGGTTGCTCTTTTTTGCTTAGCTGAAGCATGGAAGAATTTAGTATTCTCGTCTCCTTCTCTAAGCCACAGTTCCCGTGATTTCTGTCTCCAATATTCTTCCTCCCAAGAGAACAACTCTTCCCATTCCTTTTGGAGTTCTCTCTATGTGTTGTATGTGTCATTGTCCATACCATGTTGTATAGTATGCTAATGTAATTGTGACAATTGTTGTTTGACCAAATCTTTTTGGTGAAATATGTTTTTAAACACTACCTCATTCAATTTTTTGATACAACTTTTGACATGTTTTAGCTTCATTGCTAGCTGGTGCATTTTAGTTCCCGCCACAAACGGTGAACTCACCCACCATTGTTTAATCAAAGGCAAAAAATGTCGGTGCCTAAGCCACATTTTTTCAAATTTGAATGATGGTTTATGACTATTCGAAACTCTTGCATTGTCTATGGACAATATTATTGGGAAGTGATCTGATGTTGGTAATGGGAGGATGTCCGATTGGAAGTGAACATTTATGAGTTTCCATTCTTGTGATACTAAAAACCTATCCAATCGACTAGCAATTTGTGCAAAATTTGCTCTCTTGTTTGTCCATGTAAATGTACCGAAAGATGGAACCACATTCATCAGATTGTTGTCTGATAACAATGAAGAGAAGTCTTGTATGGTTCTTAGAGGCAGACATATACCACCTATTTTTTCTGACATGTTAAGGATAGCGTTAAAATCACCTCCAAGTATTACATTTTGATCGGTGAGATTCTGAATTCGAGATGTTAAATAGTTCCATAACTTTTTCTTATCTTGTGTAGATGTTGTTAGAAATAGGAAATGCCCTATTCTCCCAAGAACACCTACACGCAAACCTGTCACATGGAAGAAGCAAAGACAGAAGACAGAAAGAAAACTATGGCGGCCAAAAAGCCAGAGGAGACATCGTATGCAAAAGAAAATAAAATATTAACAATATGTTTCTAGAAATTCAATGTGATGTGAAAACTCCTTCTGAAATGCAAAGAGGTGAATCCTTATAAAAGGAATCACGAAACCCTAAAAGGGAAAACCTAAGGTTAGCTAAAGAAAACTAGAGTGAATAGGTGAGTTAGTAATTAGATCATAATGATTTAATTAATAACCCGAGAGACTATTACTCTAACACCCCCCCTTAAGATAAGCTTAGGGCACTAATAGATTTGACCCCAAATTGCGACCAAACTTTTCGACCAACTTGCAAAATTGCTTTATTTGGTCGCATTATAAAAGTTAACTTTTATTTTTTTTACTTTTATGCCCGTGTTGGTCGAAATTTCGAACAACACGTGCATAAAAATAAAAAAAAAAGAAAAGTTAACTTCATTTTACACTTCCTATTATCGCCACTTCCTATTCAGTGCGGATGTCATTTGAGTTTCTGGGAATTTCAGAATTTTTGGTTCTATGGAATCTCAATCAGGTCTTCCTGAACCGGCAATTGCAGGGAATGAAGATGCCCAGAAGTGTCCTCCAGATCCAGCTGCGTGGACGCCCAGCCGAACACATCTCAGCA
>MU225318.1:202683-222775 GCA_018584345.1 Thuja plicata
TTTATTTTTCTCTTGTTCATGAAACTTACATAGATGAAAGGGGAAATATAAGTCCCGGTAGAACTATTTAGATGAAGTAAAAAGTGTGAAATCCAAGACAAGGATGAACTATATAAAACACATTTCTCCGTAATGATGTAAGTACATCACATATTCTTCAACGATTAAGATGGTATTGCGACCTTTATTTGAACAATGATCGTGGTAGACTTCTTTCATCATTGATGGAAACACATCTAATTTTTTAGATGTGTCATGCACAAATCTTGCAGCATCTTCCATTTGCATTATTTCCAGTTCTTCAACATAATTAATTGATAATGATTCATTCTCCATGAATTTGATTATATTTGTGCATGATTCTTTAATTATTCGTGCACACTTGTCAAATTCAGTCTCAAAGAAATCATTTGAGGCCACTGAAGCATTCGGGCTCGTATCAATGATGTTTGACTCTCTGTCGGAGGTAGCCAGAGTTCGAATGGTATGCTACAAATTTTTAAACAAACATTAGTCTATATAAATAATTAAAATAAAAAGTACATTTATTTTATAAATTGAAGAAATGAAATCAATAATGTTTAAAATAAGATTATAGATGATGTAGTATGATGAATTGTGAGCAAAACTATTTTAACAACCATAAGAAATTAAAAAAAAATTAAGTAACCATGTTTCATTATAATTTGGAACTCTACATGTTTCTGTTACATTAAAATATTGGAAAATATGATGACATTTCTGTCCATATAGTAAAACCTTTATTTCAAATAAGAGTAATATTATTTTTAAATTAAAATATTTAAATATTACCCTATAAATATAATATATTAAAATTTTAGAAAATATGACGACATTGCCATCTATATAAAAACATTATAAACTAAAACTAAAATATTATAAAGTAAATTATAACTATAAATGTAAAACATTAAAAAGTAAATCTAAAACAAATATATAAAATATATCTAAAACATTAAAACATTATAAACTAAATCTAAATCTAAATGGCAACATTGTCTTCTATATTTTAAAATACTAAAAAGTAAATATAAATATTAAACCTTAATCTAAATCTAAATCTAAATATTTAAATTGTATACAAAAACAAAGTAATTAAAGAAATAAATATGAAAGTATCTTCAAATTCCTCTTTGCATCCTTGTCTCTCCAAATTCCTCTCTAAATCTGAAAAAGCATGCAATTTATTAAAAAAAATTAATTTTCTTCAAATGCCATTTGGTACTCCTTTATTTTCGGCCTTTTATGGTCTTATATTTCTATTTTTATTTTAATTTTGGATTTTTCTAATACCATTTGGCATTTTTGAAGTTTATAAAATCAAAGTAATTAAATAAATAAATATGAAAGGCTCTTCAAATTCATCTTTGCATGCTTGTCTCTCCAAATTTCTCTCCAAATCCGAAAAAGCATGCAATTTTTTTTTTTTTAAAATTATTTTTCTTCAAATGTCATTTTGCATTCCTTTATTTTCGGCCTTTTATGGCTTTATATTTTGATTTTTTTTTATTTTCGGATTTTTCGAATGTCATTTGACATTTTTGAAATTTTTTTAAAAATTAAAATATTAAAAAACAATATTTAAATCAAAAAGGTAATATTTTGAATAATAAATGTAATATGTTAAAAATTTTGAAAATATGACAGCATATAAAAATATTATAAATTAAAATTAATCATTATAAAGTAAATCTAAAACATTAAAAAGTAAATCTAAAATTAATATATAAAATATATATATAAAACATTAAAAAACAAATAAAAACATTAAAACATTATAGACTAAATCTAAATCTAAATGACAATATTGCTCTCCATATTTTAAAATATTAAAAAGTAAATGTAAATATTAAACCTAAATCTAAATCTAAATATTAAATTTAAATCTAAATATTTAAAGTAAATCTAAATATTTAAACTATATACAAAAACAAAGTAATTAAAGAAATATAGACTAAATCTAAATCTAAATGGAAATATTATAAATATTAAACCCAAATCTAAATATAAATCTAAATATTTAAACTATATACAAAAACAAAGTAATTAAATAAATAAATATTTCACCTTTAAATCACCTCCAAAACTATCTCTTCAATTCTCCTCCAAAGCTCTCACTACTCTGTGAAACAACAAATTAAATGAGGGAAGACCTCTTTTATAATTTGAGAGCATCTCCTCATCTTCCCCAAAGGATGTCTCTTTGCATGCCTTGTCTCTTCAAATTCCTCTTTGCATGCTTGTCTCTCCAAATCCGAAAAAGCATGCAATTTTTTAAAAAAAAATTAGTTTTCTTCAAATGTCATTTGACACTCTATTTTCGGCCTTTTATGACCTTATATTTTAATTTTATTGTATTTTTGGATTTTCCTAATGCCATTTGGCATTTTTGAAGTTTTTTTTTCTTTTTGTAATTTTTTTTTTGTAACTCCCAACAAACCTTTTTTTTTATTTTCAGCTTTTATCAATGCCATTTGGCATTTTGAGAAATGTAACTGCTCCTCAATCTTTTTTATGTAACTGCTCAATCTTTTTTACGTGTTCTTTTTTTGCGATTTATTTTTGTTTTTTTAATGCCATTTGACATTATGTGCATTTTTTTTGGTTTTTTAATTTTTTTTTGGATTGTAACTTTAGGAATTCGAAGCACTTCTTTTTTATGTACACGGAATATTCCTTAGAATATGCCCGTGCTGGGACTCATCTTGTGCTCCCATTGTAAAAATGCCTCTCGGCGTAATAATGCCTTCTTTAGGGTTTTTCAAAAAAGTGGCCATTAAGAGATCTCGCTGCCTGGTTCTGCCTCCTTGATAATTACTATCATAAATACTGCATCCATCGATGATGTAGAAGAATATCAAAGCAACCATTCTCAATATCAGAATTGTGAATTTCAAATTTCAAAATGAAAATGACAAGAGCTCGAGTCTAATAAATTTTGCTTTGTTGATTTGCTAATTTGCTGATTTTGTTGATTTTGCTGATTCTGCTGTCGGTCGGCATAGATACCCTTATCTTGCTTACTACTCTTCTTTGGCCCTTGCTAGTGTTGATCCCTTTGGTAGAGCCCGTTGTTGGTATGCCCAGGGCACTACCTTGCTAGGTTCCTGTGGGGATCTCGATTGACCTTGGATGGTCCCACCCACCTCCTCCCCTCCCATTAGGAGCTGAATGACCATGTCAGACTCGACATATATATACAGTATATCATCATGACCTGGTGCAACCCTCCTAGAGGGCTTCGTCCCAGGATGGCCTCCTATGCCGAGCACTATATGGAGATTCTTGATGGGGTTATTGTGCATCCTTCTTACTTGGCCTACCGATGGAGTCACGCTCTCTGTATTTCTTTGGGGTCTTTCAGAGTCGACTCTCACCGGCTCCACATCTAGACAGATCACCACATTGACAGGCCTGACCGGATCTGCCGCCTTTGCACCTTGTTGGAGATCAAGTTTGAGGCACATTTCATTTTGTGATGTCCCATTTACTACACGATCAGAGGGAGATTCTACTGCCTGTTTAGAAAGTGTAGTTCCCTTGCCTCCTTCACATACACCGATCAACGGTGCCTTGCTCTTTATCTTCAGGAGACCACACGGCTTCGGGATTCCACCCTCCAGCTTATGTTCCCGTCTAGCCAAAGATCTGATCATATTATCACATCCTTTTTCACTTCAGTGTCTCCTGCCCGTAGCACAAAGCGCCCTCTTGGTCCTCCTTCTTCTGGACACACCAGGCTTGTGAGACCTCGTAGAGATCGTAAAGATCAGACTTGGCTGCAGTACTCCACCACCAGTGTTACTCAGGGACAGTTCGGGGCTCCTTCTAGTCTCAGATCGTACCCTTCGGTGCTCAATTACTTCTCACCTAGAAAGAGCCTCTAGGAACTCTTCCTAGTTCTTCTGTTCTTTGTTTTCTATTTTCTGCTTTCTTATTATTGTTCTTTCCCCAGACACCATTTGGTGCTCCTACTGTTGGTTGTTTTTCTCTGTATGATCCCAGTCCCTTAGACTGTTGTTGGTCTCTTGTTGGACATTAATAATTTATCTTATCTTATCTCCCATAATCTTCAATTGTCCATGCTCATTATTGTCATCTACTTCAGTTTGTACTTGACTACCTTGTTTGAATTTCAAAATGAGCTTCAACAATCAATGTTATTTGTTGTCAACTCCTTCATTGCATTGCTTTCAACATGCATTTTCTTAAAACAATACTTAATGGAGGAAAAAATATTCTAAATGATATACCAAAATATATTGTACATACTATGAGGATCCCTTTGAGAACTCATTTTCATTTGCTCAAAAATAGTGATACTATTCTGACTATGACTAACCTTCCAGTAATTTTGTTTAGATTCCTTGAGATATACTTTGACCTATAATAGACAAAATTAGGGCACATTTTGTCCCAAGTTTACTTGTTTAAGGTTTTGTCCATCTACTCCTAAATTAGCCAGTTCATTTCCTTCCCTGTAGATATGATTAATTGTAATATTATCAAATTATTTTATTAATTCCATGGCTTTATCCAATAATGATCATAATCTCCAATTTGGCATATTCCCAATCCTAAGAGCATTAATAGTGATGGTCAAGGCTCCTTCAATTTCTATTTTCTTTAAACCTAGTTCTATACAAAGAGTCAATCCTTCTTTCAAAGATTTAATTATGCTATATTATTAGTATCATTCTCTAATGGTTTGACTAATTTTGCTATAAGATCATCATTCCATGAGAGAATCATACCACCTGCCCCTGAGTTTCATGGATTTCCTCTTGAAGCTTCATTGAAATTGAGCTTGAGCCATCCTTTCCTTGGAGGGGACCAACTCCATTGGTTTCTATCAATTTTGTTGCTCTCTCCGACTTTACCCACAAAAGGAGGGATATGAAGGCCATACCAAAAATCCTTCATATTATCATCCCAATTGGTATATTTTTGTTCTTTATAGCCAAAATAACAAATTCTTGAATTAACAACTTCAACTATAGCAGCCTCAATCTTATTAGTCAGCATATTCCATTCTAATTTCTTCCCTTGGAAAATTCTACTGTTTCTTTCCTTCTGAATCTCTCATAGGATTAGTGAGGAGGAAATGGCTCAAAGACTCCTAAATATACTTGAAGAATATATCCTTGACCATCCTTGAAATAATGCCATAATATCATTAGGTAGTGCTAAAAACCATTATAGTTTAGCACATAACAACTGCCAACACTTCTGTAAAAATGGGCAATTAAGTAGAATATGACATACAAATGGTCCATAAAAACCCATTTTCTTTAACCAGTATATAGTTAAAATTCTGCCCTAAAGAGTTGCCCAAGTGAAAATAGCTAGCTTTGGGAGACACAACTTATTCCAACATAGATGGATGATAATTTTTGTATCTTAGAATCGTTGTTTCTCAATAATAGTCTTATATCCCTCTTTAGAATTGTAACATCCTATTTTGGCTCCATTCCATATTATTTCATCTTCTTCTTCCTTAAATGTGATTCATCTATTTTCCAATATTCCTTTTAATTGTTTCAAATCTTTTAAATGGAAATGTCATTTGAGAGTGTTGTTTGTGTCGTCCGTTATTACATAATATCCCCAAGATTGTTCACAGATTTTTCTGATTTTGTTTGTATCCATCTAATTATTGATGATTGGATATCCTCCCCAAAAATCCTTCCAAAATAAGGCTTTGCATCCATCCACTATATTCCATGAAATCTGATATGAGATGAGATTTCTACATGTCATAAAGTTTCAAATATGTGATCCTCTATGAAAATTAGATATCCTAAAAAATTCTATATCATTGTGTATCGTCCTAAAAAGTAAAGACTTAATTTGTTCTCAATTTGGGACCATTTTGTGCCTACTTTAGTGTGTTTTCTATGGTAGGACCTCATATTACAGTTAAATGCATACTTAATTCAAATATGAGTCATTCTTCTCCTCCAATCTTGCTTAAACTCGAGGTTGGCTCTCTCTTCTAGGCATAATTTTCTCATTTTCCATCCAATCCTTTAACTCATCTCCTCACCTAGGTCCCATGCATTTATTTTCAGATTTCAGAGTCTGTCCTGACATCTTGGCAACCTGCATTTTCTCCCTTTTCTCCTTTTCATATTCCCCAACATCCAGGTAAAATTTGAGGTGATTTTACCTGGAACAAGTCGACTGGCTGACTTGTTCCTATGTTTTTTAGCCCAGATTTGGCCCAGGGCCTGATGCCAAGATTTTCCTCTGAGGTTGAGATATGTGGCCGGCCTAGATCTGATTTGGGCCTTGAAATGAGTATAAAAAGGATATCTCTCCCTCCCATTTTCATCCATCCATTATCATGCAAACTATTGTTACCAAGCATTCAAGCAATCAAGCAATTAAGTGCAAAGGAAGCCATCAAGAGCCATCAAGAATTCGAGTCTTCATGCAATCAAGGTGTTTCCTTCCATAGATCTAGCTTCTTTCACCTATTAGAGACCAAACAAAGGATTTTGACATCAAGGAAGGAGATCTACATCCATTCATTAAACTTTCTTCTTCTCTTCTCCACTCAAACATTGTGGCGAATTACAACATCTACTGTGTGAGATTTTATCTTATATGATTTCCTTTTGGGTTTTGGTGTTTAGTCAAAGCTATTGCATCAACAAACTTGATCACATCTTAAGATTTATTGCATCTACATCTAGATCTAGTCTCAACTAAATGACATCACATTTTTTGTCTATTTTATTCCATTTCAAGGTTGATTCCTAAGCAGGGGTTTGACTGAGGCAAAACCCTCCCTTCAACCTTCTTCCTCTTCTTTTTTGTGCACCAAAACAAGTTATAGGGTTGCATGTTTAGATCTGGAAGGTACATACACAGTCGTAGATCCTCAAAAAAAATCATCAGATTTGGAGCAGTCGGGAACAAGTCAACCTGTCAACTTGTACCTAGAATCTTGACTTGTTCCTACACTTTTTGACTGAAATTTTCACAACAGACAGCTACAGGTTCCAGAAACCCAGATCCAGAGTTATAACAGATTTTGACATTCCAGCGACAGTCAAATCCAACTTCAAAGTACCATTCCTCCTATTTCACTTTCAAGGTGCACTTGTTCTTCCTCTTTCTCCCTTGCAATTACTTTCATAGATTAGATCTGCTATCATTTATTTTATTTCTTCTATTATCAATAACATACTATACCCATTTTGGAATTTCAAAGCCCTACATTGTGTTGATCACACATTGACACCCTTAGTGCCTTACTTTCTTGGTATTGCTAATTAGATTCCTTTGTAGGAGGTTTTGTATTCCTAATGTATTAAGGGAACTTGGTGAGCGATCTACATCTTAGCTTTGCTCACCATTTTCATATATACATTTTGGTGAACTCAACTTATAACATTTCCTCTTTTGATTATGGTGTTAGATTTCCTTTGTATGCTTGTAGGTTCACCCAATATACATCTTGGTGAGCCCGGTTCTTCTTACATACTTTTGATTTGGTGGTTAAATCCTATTTTTTATTGCTATCATGATATCTAATTGTGTGTTTAACATGAAACTCTCTAAATTGGATTGGTTTGCAATAACTTATGTTCTTACATTTCTTCTTGCCTCTCTTTATCAAACACATGGAGTGAATTCAACTTTTGTGCATTTCATCATTCTTGTATACCTTCATAGAATTCTTACATATGATATTATGTTGATAACTAACATATCTCTTCCTTACAAGGCATATTTCAAGACCATTATCAAAGTTTCATGTGTCTTTCTTCAAATTTTAACAAAATACATGGAATATTTAGATAACATAATGGCCTTTGTCAATGAGCCTAATAGTAATCATAATCCTCCTAATTCTAATCCTCCCCCTCAAAATATAGCTCCTAGTGATCCTTTGGTAAATTCCTTTTATTCTTATCAAAGTATTATTCATGATCTAGATGTTATACATTTCCTTGATGATTTCTCTCCAAGAATAACAGATAATCCTCCTTCCTCCCAAACTAAAGATGAGAAGAATGATGATCTCCCTAAATAGAACATTCCTACCTCCATCGCTCCTTATACCACACACACTCATAGACCTCATCAGGAATCTCCTTTTCCCTCCACCTCAAAAGATACCCAACAAGAACATAATGGGTTAGGATTTGGTATTAAGACGTCTCTTGATCCTCCTAATGACTTCTTTATATCTCAAGATAATATTTTTCAACCAAAACCTCCTCTTGACATTCTCTTACCAAAACTTTCTCATCATCCATCTCCTTTTGATGGTTGTTTAGCTTAGGCCAATATCAAGTATAATTCTAGGATATGATTCCCTTATAGATACCATGAACAACTACAATGACCCATCAATGGTGAATTTTCATGCTACTTTTAATATTCTAATAAACACTCTCTTTGTGATTGTATTGAGTTTAGACAATTTGTTCAAGATTTGGTTGATAGATGTCTTCTTGATTTAATGCTAGATATTTTACATTTTCTCCATATTAAAGAAATACCTTATCATATAATTTTCCTATTATGTTTCTTTCCATTGTGCAATGTTGGAATTACTAGAATGATGTACTGAGAGGGAAGGGGTGAATTAGTACCTCTAAAACTTTTATGTGATTAGCCCATTAACCTTTGTGTCATCAAATTTGTATATTCACCTATCTATCTATTCATCTTTCTTTATGTATGTGAAATCATAACATAAGTTCTTTACATGTGTAAAAATTCAAGAAACATATATGAAAGTAAATAACACATAACACAAGATATGATATCGTAGAAAACTCCTGTTAGGAAGTAAAAACTGTAGTGGGGATGTCACCCACAAAACTTCACTATCTATAGATAAGAAGGGAGTCGGTTAAGGCGTACAATTTGATCACTTCTGATGATCTACCCTGTTAGGAGTATTAGAGTGGAGACCTGTTAGGATCTACTTCATTTGAAGCTTTAGCAACACCATTAAGTGTGCACTCTATTTAAGAGATTTGTCAAGAATTGTTAATTCCACCTTCTACTAAAGGATTTCTGATGTGATGGACTTGTTAGAGTGCAACTACGTTATAAATGTTGATCTAATAGTATATGCAATCTCTAATTTCTGATAACAGATCCTATAAAGCTTATAATGTATATGTAATCACCTTGAGTGATTGAATGATACCTTGTCTCTGCTCGTTGGTAACCTTATCTGTGTTCTTGAAAACTGATATGATCTATTTCTGAACTTTGCATGAATTCACTTCTGCTGCTTAGATGCTCTTCGTGGCTAAAATCATTTTTCAACTATAGTTATTACAATGCTTGAACATCTATATATACTAGTTTCTAGGTCCATTCTTGATTCACACTTTTCAAGTTAACTCTAGATCCAAGGTTTACAAATTGACCCTGGTCTTTAGTTAGTTATGTTTTAGATCCATTAGGATGCTTTAAAACAATTAAAATATACTTACTTGACCCTCAAGTAATGATTTAAACAAATAAAAACTCTATAAATAGAATTACAATGTTTTATCTGACGTGGAAAGTTAGATCCACTATTTATGGGTTCTGTAACTGACTGTCGGTTCTGATACTCAGGTTGCTCTGTCAGTCTATCGGGTTTCTTTCATTCTTTGCTCTGTCGGGCTTCTGCTTCGTCGGTGTCCCTATATTGAATTGTTCATCGGGTTCCATGCCTTTTCTGCTCTATCGGCGATGTTCATAAAACTATACCATCGGTGATGTCCTTTATGCTTTGTTGTTGGTTCAACACTTGTCAGTATTTGTCGGGTATTTTCATACTTAGCATTTTCATGACAAGCATTGTCATCTCGTCAAGTAAGGCAGTATGTTGTCTGTCGGGTATGCCTATGCCGATGATCTCTGCTATGTTTTTCCTTTGCAATGCTAATGGAAAAACTTAATGTCATCAATCTCCCCCTTTGACATTAGTATCAAAAATTGATATGTGCAACATACTTAATGTATTAGTATGTACACTTGTGTATACTCCTTTGTTTTCTTTCTTTAGTCATTAAATGACTCCCCCTATGCATATGCCAGTAAGTGTAAGTGTATATACATATAATTTCCTTCCCCCTTTTTTGTTTCCCTTTTTTGCTGAGATATCTAAGATATATGGTATAATGTACATATAATATACATGTCCTTTCCTCCTTCTGGTAATGTAGTATATTGTACATATGCACATGCATTCATTCCTCCTTTTTTGATAATAAAGGCAAAGGTACTTACAACTTGTCAAAAATGTGGGAGTGTGAGGCTTTGATTTCCTCCATCATCTTCTCCCATTTCTCCTTCAAATTTTCTAGAGCCATGTGCTCAAGTGATATCCTCACATTCATATCATAGATGTTGTCTACCACAGACATCTCCTGGGTCGAAATCAGATTCCTTGCATCTGTAATGTGTTGTTGCAGAGTAGTGAGGTTTGGCAATATGCGAGCCTACAGCTTGGTAACCTCATTCCTAAATTGTGTCTTTGCATCCCATATTTCTTGTCTTAACTTGTTTACCTCTGTGATCTTGTCATGATGTAATTTTATTGCATTTACATTAGAGGTTAAACTTTGTGTACTTGCTGTCAGATCTGAATCTAGCTGTGACAACTTTTCAACATTCTCTTTTGTGAAATTGTCAAGTGTGCACATTTTTTGAACTAAGATAATAGATTCTGCTATCATTAGTTCTAATTGACTTGCTAATTCAGAGAGCTTTACCTTATTTTCTGTCACTTCTTGGCTGATCTTCTCAACTAGTTTGTGCTGATATTTCTTCTCTTCCCATTCTTCCATTGCCTTCTCTTCATCTACACTTTGAGTGGTGATGGCGTCAGTAAGAACTGTAATTTGTTCCATGAATGATATGTCATTTTCAATTTTTACCTCAGGAACAAGTTGATGTAGTATATCCCTAGCTTTGTCAAGTGCTTGGGCTTCCCTATGTGCTTTTCTCATTTTCTCCTATAGGGCTTTTCTTTGACACATCACTCCAAAAAATTTAAGTGTTTCAACATCTAAAGTTGATGCATCCCACTTGGGTATTTCAATCACCTCATCAAGTGTTATAGCCAAGATATCTTTCTTTATTACTTTCTTCTTCTTCTTCTTTTGTTGGGAGATGGATTGGTGAACTACCAGTTGTAGATCTTGAGATTGGATTGATTTGGTAGGTGAAGGTCAAGAAGATGAAGCTTCTTGTTGCTTCTATTCAGATTCCACCTGTTGGTTGTGTGAAGACGTCTCTTCAGTGGCCTTGGGTGTATCAACAGATTTTTCTTCCTTTTCCTTCATGCTATCATCTTTCTTAACTTCTTCACCCTTTTCTTTTTCTTCATCCTTTCTCAATGTTTCATCCTTGTTAGTATCTTCTCCTTTATCCTTTTCAATAGACAACTTTTGCTGAGTTTCGGTTGCATCCTTCATCTCTTTGTCTATATCCTTTTGTGTGTCTGATGCATCTTTAATTTCATCATTACCTGTGTCCTTGGGTATGTTATCATCTTTCTTAGATGATTTTTCTTGACTAGAGTTAATATCAATAGCTTCTATCAATATTTGTATGTTGGTCAGAGTATTTACCTCTGCAGTGTCAGTAAGTGTGTCCTGTCCGTTGGTATCACTTTGTGCAATAGTGAAATCTTCATCTTTTTGCACCTCTTCTGCAGGGTCTTTTCTTGTATTTTCATTAATGATATTATCCAGCCATGTTTCATCATTGACATCCTCATTTATGTTACCTTTTATTGTCAATTCTTCTTTGGTAACCTCTACTTCATCATCCAAGTCAATATGAGTTGGGCTTGGTGGAATTTGGATTTCTTCACTCTGTGTTTTGTCAAGAGTAGTGTCAGGCCATACCTTATCTGCAACTTCAATATTCTTGTTGCATGTTGTATCACTCTCTTCTCTATCCAATTCAACTGATGAATCACTCTGTGCATCTTTAATGATGATGTGTTCTTTCTCGTTCTTTCTCTGGGCTGGCTTCCTTAGTGGGCTTTTTGAGTAATTTACTCCACTTTTTAATGCTTTCCTAATCTAGCTCAATTAGCTTCCCTTTAAGAAATTTGTATGCTCTCATTTTGGGTGAGAACTCCTTTTCATATCTTTTCATCATTTCATCTATCTCTTCTTTCTTTGAATCAGAAGGCATAAGAGTAACAAGTACTCTTTCTCTTATCTCTTTTTCTTTATGAAGTGCAAATGTCCATCTTGCAAACAATCTTTCCGTTAGCTCCTTGGGTACTTCATATTCCTTTAATTGAAGTGGAACATAATTGTTTTTGCACATTTTAGCTATTATAGCATCTTCAATTTTATTTTGATCCTCTAGATCAAGTTTCAACCATTTCCTAATATTAGGATCTGAAATAGATTGTGATTCTGAAATGTTTTTACATATTTCATCAAAGGTTTTAGGGATTAAGGGTTCTTTCCCCTTTTGTACTTCTAGGTCAACTTCATCCATAGCTGATTCATCTAGATCTTCTTTTGTTCTAACCAACTTCCTCCTTTTGGTTTGTTTCCCCTTTGGTGAGACTGGTTTCCTCTTGTAGGTTCTCACTCTCCCTTTCTTCAATGGTGAAGGAGTTGCTTCCTTTATTGTTTGGCTTCTTGTCCTTGAAGCAGTTGTTGTATTTGATTTCTTAGGTAGTGGAGGTGGTGGTTAATTTGACTGTGTAGCCTCTGATTCACTCTTTTCTGTATCTTCACCAATGGGTGACTGGCCCTCGATTTCTTCCTCCTTTCCTTCTGTTTCCTCTTCACCTTCTTTAGTAACTGCCAATTTCTTCGTTAAATCCTTTACCATTTTGTTCTTCTTGTTTACAATTTTCTTGACAACAAGATCTAACTTGATTTTTATTTTGGCTTCTTCATAAGTGCCAAATCTTGTTTGTTTGTTTCCAATGGTTCATTCAATAGTGCCTTGATGCATTTTGTAGCTTGTCCTGTTTGGATTTCATAATCCAGTGGTGATAGCCAAGATTTTCTAGGTACTACTGGTTTGATATAAATAAAATTAGTATCTACCATAAAACATATATCATTCTTGTGTTCTTCTATCAAACTCTCTAGTATCCTTGTTCTTGCTTGCATCTTTTCCTTAAATTCTTTGAAATATTCATTCATTAAGATATCAAAATCTGTACCTAATGATTCTATGTGCTCACATATCTGTATGGTGACTGGTTTGCTTATGTCCCATACTACTTTTCCTATGGAAGGAAAGTATTCTTCAAAGTAAAATAATATGCACATAATAAGAGAACCAAACTTACAAATTTTTGTCCTTGATGACCTTATATTGTTCATGCTCTCCTCAAGTTGATTTAACAATATTTATGAAAGATCCATCTTCTATCCTTGTTTGATGATCTTGTAGGTTGTGCTCATAGTAGTGCTTTCTATGTTGTTCATTCTTCTGGCCTGAAAGATTTTATATCCTACCACACATGCACCAAACTTAAGTTCCTCAGCGGTGATGGGGTTAACCTTGAGACCTCTGTTATTTGATTTTGCACCTGTTAAATTTTCTACTTCCTTTCTAGATGGGTACTTGTGAGCTTTTGGATTGTTGGATGTGGGATATCTAGTAATTGCATGAATAACATTTTTTGTTATTCATTTAGGCTCATCAAGCCACAATGTCTGGTTATGCATTCTGCTAAGAACTATCCATATCCATTTAGACTTAAAAACCCTAGGAAAGTGTAATGTATTTATTAGACCTTTCACGTCCAGATGCTTGTTCTCTTCTTTAAGGTTTCCAGTGTCATCACATAGTGCCTTATAGGACTTATCTAGGTCTAGATCTACTATTTCTGAGATCTTGCAATTTATATAGGACCTTATGTCCTCTACCAGCAAAACCCTAGGTGGGATTCTGGAGAATGCTCCAGAATCATTGGGTTGCGATGCAATTTCTAGGTGTAACTTGTATTTAGGTTCAACACAAGTACTATTGCTAATAAGATTAATCATTTTCTTCTTATCCTCTTTCAATTTTGTTTTTCTTGAAGTAGATGTCATCATATTTTGAAATTTAGGCCTTTTCATAATTTAAACACAGTGCGGTCGGTGATTGTAGGCACTTACTAAATCTCTGTGATCGCTCATGAATCTATTGAGTCATGTTTGAATCTTGCTGAGGTTGCACTTCAATCTGTTCTTTAATCACTCTTCTTAGTTCTGCTTCATTGCTAAAAAACCGTGGGTGTGAAATGAGCTCTTCCATCATGCTTTTATAACCTTTTGTGCCCTAAGTTGTCATTAATGCCCAACAACTCGTCGGTGTACAAAGACTGAGTTTATTGGTTGAGGAATAAATAACATCGACAGTGTAGGCATAAAGTTTCAGGGTAGCTAGCAGCTTTGGTGATTTCACCGATGATTTTCGGTAAGATGGCGACGACAACCTCTATTGGCTCAAAGATCAACAATGTCTGTCGGTTACACTTAGCGACTTGGATTTTGTGTAATGCCCGATACATTTCGGTAAGTAGTGTCAAATTTACTGTGTGTGTTCATCGATTCTTATTGGCACCCATTTACCAATGGAATTTTTTTTCAATAATATTACAAGTAACAATATAGTGCATCTTCAATAATGCTAATTTTGTCAATATGATCAATGTGTAATGGAACCATTGCATGATATAACTTGTCATAATGTAGTTCCATACTTGTGCAACTTAGTTGGGAATAGTGATGCCACCAGATCCATTGGATGGGGTGTCATCATTTGCATTGCTTATTCCAGCACCTTCTGTGTTTGTAGCTTTTCTCCACATCTTGTTTCTCATCTTCTTGATGTCATCAATGGTGTTTCCATTGGGATAAGTGCTTGTTTCTGTCTGTCAGTTTTTGCAATCTTTTATCACATGTCCAACCTTATGAAAATGTAAACATGCCATGCCTAGATTGGTCCATCCTCTTGGTCTTCTAGTCCATTTTCTCATACAGTTGGCAGCAATATGACCATACCTTCCACATGTTGTGCAGTTTATCCATGTGTTATAGTCCCAAACATATGAGTTACCGATTCTTGTCAGTTTATAGCCATTATCAGGTTCTTTTGGTGTCCATGCTTTCTTGCTCTTTTTCCAGCACTCTTGATGTGTATGTCCATTCATTTTGCAGGTAGGACAGTACTTGTCCATGTAGGTTTCCTTCTTTGGATTTGTTACCTTGGATCTGCATTCATGTGTCTTGTGTCCTTTCTTGTGACATTTATAACAATTACCAATGAAAGTAGATTGTGAGTGAGGAATACCTTTCATTTTGTTGTTGCAAATGTTTGAGGTGTGGCCTGGTTTTCCACAGTGATTTCATGACAGCTTCTTGGTTCTTGGAATTGTATAAGAATTCCTTTGATCTTATTGATTAGATGATTCTCCATTTTCAGTGTACCCTAGACCATTGTAGTTGTTGACTCTTCTTTGTCCGTCAAGAAAATCATCCATTCTTTTATTGCTCTCTTGAGCTTTCTTGATTATTTCATTGTGTTGATTCTAAATTCTGACTTCATGCTTTAGATTTTTATTCTCTTCTCTTAGCTCACCGATGATCTGTATTATTTCAATGAGTTCATTATTTAATCCATTTTCCTCTTGACTCATAATAATAATCTGATTGGTAATCTCATGGTGATGATCAGTAAGTGTTTGAATCTCTGATTCTTTTTCTTGTAGCTTCTCTATGATTTTTCTCCTATCATCAATAGCCAATGTTCTCTCTGATTCATCTTTTCTTTTATCATTCATGACATCAATCATTTTTACCATCTGAGTCTCTTGACTGATTTGCAGCATCTTGATTTTCTCTATCAGATGTAGATTGACCTCTTGTAGACTTGTGATCTCTTCTACTGATGTGTCTGATGCTTTGCTTGTTGATTCAGCTGAGTTGAAGTAATTTGGGACCTCCTCTTCTTGATAATCTTTTTCATTAAGCCTAGATGCCATAATTTTTCTTTCATCAAGAAAATTTCTCATGCTCACTCTCGCCTCTTTGTACTTCTTATAGTAAATCTAAATTTGTAACTGCTCATTCTCAATAGGCTTGTCCAGTTTGTATTTTTCCATTGTCTTGATATTTTCTCTTTAGTCTTTAAGCTTTTCAAGAAAGAGACTTAGCTCTGATACCAATTGTTGGAATTACTAGAATGATGTACTGAGAGGGGAGGGGTGAATCAGTACCTCTAAAACTTTTATGTGATTAGCCCATTAACCTTTGTGTCATCAAATTTGTATATTCACCTATCTATCTGATCATCTTTCTTTATGTATGTGAAATCATAACATAAGTTATTTACATGTGTAAAAATTCAAGAAACATATATGAAAGTAAATAACACATAACACAAGATATGGTATCATAGAAAACTCTTGTTAGGAAGTAAAAAATACGGTGGAGATGTCACCCACAAAACTTCACTATCTGCAGATAAGAAGGGAACTGGTTAAGGCTTACAATTTGATCACTTCTGATGATCTACCCTATTAGGAGTATTAGAGTGGAGACCTGTTAGGATCTACTTCATTTGAAGCTTTAGCAACATCATTAAGTGTGCACTTTGTTTAAGAGATTTGTCATGAACTGTTAAGTCCACCTTCTACTAAAGGATTTATGATGTGATGCACTTGTTAGAATGCAACTACATTATAAATGTTGATCTCATAGTATATGCAATCTCTAATTGCTTATAAAATATCCTATAAAGCTTACAATGTATATGTAATTGTTAGGAATAAGATGTCTCAACCTTGTATATTTCCTTACATTTGATATTTTCCAAATGTCAACACTTTGGACAATGTGTAAGGTAATCACGACTGAAATGGTTATGACAGATTCCTATGATAGTCATTAATATTTGTAAGAGCTAATTGTGGAATATTTGATGATGGGTGAAGAAATGCAAGACATGTGGAAACTAATCATGTATAGTACTGTACACTCTTATGCAACCACGGGGTTCAGGTTCTTATTTTCTTAGAGAATGGTAAAACCCTCATACGGCTGCCTTTTGGAAGTTGCCCTAAAAGGGAAGCACATGATATAAGCATTTTTAGGGTTGCAAATCAGAAGAGAAGATAAGTGTATTGTTGGAACATTTTTATGTTTTCGGATTTATCTTCAAGTGTCAATTATCTCGTGGAAGAACTTGCATTGCAAGTGTATTGTAAACATTAATAGTTTTGATTAATACATTGTGCAGGTTTTGGAGTGCTGGGGTTTTTTACCGAAAGGTTTTCTCCAAGGTAAATCATTATGTCATTCTCATTTTTCTATGTATGCATGTTATTGTATTATCATTCTGTAATTTTTAAGGGTTAAATCTGAATTTGCACGATCCTCTTCTCGGGAGTTTAGCATAGGGAACTTTTTTTCGCACACTTAGTTTCATTTCAGTTGGTATCATAGCCTGGCCAATTTTGGTTCTATTTGTTAGGGTATAGGTTTTTTGAGCTAATCTCTAGTTCAGTGGGAGTATTGTTGCAGAGTATTCATAACCTTATTGCAGGAAGAGATGGCAGGTTCTTCATACAGTAGAATGGAGGTGGAAAAGTTCAATGGCACAAACTTTGATTTGTGGAAACTCAAGATGGAAGACATGCTTGTAGACCGTGATATATGGGAGGTGGTTGATAATGATATCAAACTAGTAAACATGCCTAGGGCAGATTGGCATCTCAAGGATCGAAAATCTAAGGGTCTCATTAGACTTTGTCTTGCAGATTTTGTTCTCCTGAATATTCTCGATGAGAAGACCACAAACAAATTGTGGACACGGCTTGGTTCTATGTATCAGGCCAAGTCATTGGTGAACAGATTGTTCCTGAGAAAGAAAGCGTATTCTCTGAGAATAGAGGAAGGAGGATCCGTTGCAAATCACCTAAATGCGTTTAACATGTTGATTGCACAGTTGACATCAGCTGGTGTCAAGTTGGAGGAGGAGGATCGATGTATGACCCTGCTATGTTCCTTGTTGGATTCATGGGACCATCTTATGATGACCCTTGGGAGTACTATTTTCACTTTCCAAATGGATGATGTGGTGTCTTCGCTATTATCTGAAGAGATGCAAAGAAAGACTTCTGATTCAACCAAGGAAGCCCTTTTTGTTCACGGTAGATCCAAAGACAGAGGAAAGAAAAATGACAATAAGTTTGAAAAGGGTAGATCCAAATCCCGTGGGAAATCTAAGACTCTTGGAAAGTCTAAGGTAACATGTTGGAACTGTGGTAAGACTGGGAACTTTCGTAAGGACTACAAAGAGCCAAAGAAGAAGAAGAAAAGCCTAGATTCAGATTCTGAAAAATCTCAAGAAGATGGTGATTCTTTTGTCGCAGCCTTGGCCACTCATGCATTTGATGATGTGTGGCTGATTGACTTAGGTGCTTCTTTTCACATGACCTCTCATCAAAGTTGGTTCTCAAAGTATGAAGAGTTTTATGGTGGAAAGGTGTACCTAGGTGATGATTCTTACCTAGAGATAGTTGGACAAGGAAGATTCAATATCAGATTCCCTGATGGATGATTAAAGGGGATCAATAAGGTAATGGACATCCCAGGTTTGGCATGAAACCTATTATCTAAAAGTATATTGAATGATGCAAGTGTGCAAGTTGTTTTTTCAAAAGAAGGATGCAAGATGATTAGAGGATCTATGGTGCTCGCGAAAGGTACTAGGAGAGGTACCCTATTTCAGGTCAATGCTTGCACTTCATAGTGCAATAGTTCCTCTATCTCAAGGAAAAGAGTAGCAATCACTTCATCTCCACCATCTGAACCAGCAGTGAAGAAGTCTACAGTAATGGGTTCCGATGGTAGTGCAGGAAGCGTACCTAAGGGTGCTAACACTTTGGAAGGCTAACTTCCTACAGAAAAGACAATGTTGTCGCATATGAGATTTGGCAACATTGATGAGAAGGGTCTCAGAACCCTGAAAAATAAAAACCTCATTAAGGGGATAAATGATTGTAATCTCGAGTTTGACTTCTGCGAACACTGTGTTTATCGTAAGCTGTGAGGCCTCACCTTGACCCATCACAACTTTACTACTCGATCACACTTTGATACTTTATGTTTTGATACATTGATACACTTTTTGATTATCCTGATAGAGACTCAAGATATTATGTTATGATGATGATTATATTGTCTGGATTACATTTTGATATGGATAAGACCTAGAACAGGTGGTTGATTTTGATTATATATGTTTAGATAAGTGAATTGATGAGAAGATCAAATCATGATTAGACATGATTATTTCACGGATGTTATGTCATGATGATTATGGAATTATTATGTTTTAAACATTTCTGTATGAAAATTGCAATTAGAAATTTAATTCTGTGTATTGATTAATGTTGCTAATTATAAATTGAGAATGTATATTGCATGTGATTTTATTATCTTGGACTACTGATGCTCGAGTTTAGTGTGTAGGAAAGATAACCATGGAATTATTCAGAGAATCAGGGCTAAACACATGTGAATTGAGTAAGACAAGGTTTAATCTAACAAGGGGTTGAAACCTCATTGTAATGTGATCTTTGTTGTAAACGTAATCTAAATGTGTGTCAATAGTTTAAAATTCATGTTGTTGTTTGGACATGTCATTGTGATTGTGATGTGTATTTTATTTTGGTGTCACTTGACACTTGTGTTGTCCATGTGGATAATGACATGTCAAATTAGGGCTTGAGAAAGAATCATTAAATCTTATAGGATGTTATATTAATCCCCACTTGCATATAGATGTCTTGTAGGGACCACATCAAGTTGGAACTCAGATTTGAACTTTAGGGGTACTTTGAAAGGGTCAAAAGTGACCCTAAAGTGTATTTTGGCCAATATTAGTTAACCCTAAGGGGTATCTTGGGTTACAGATAGTTTTTACCTATGGGGTAAATTTAGATCACCATTATGGCTCTCCAAAATGCCTATCTTTTAAAAGTGGCGAAAATGAAGATGGCCACATGCATTTAACTTGTCCCACACTCCTTACTAAACTCACAATTAAGAGGGGAGACAAGAGGTAA